>OX421978.1:41416625-41561625 GCA_949128135.1 Parasteatoda lunata | reverse complement strand
GGACGTTCTGAAACAACAAAACATTATTTAAAAAAAAGGTTAGTAAGAAAATTTCTGGAAAATAATTATAAATAAATGTTTCACTCAATTGATGATAAAAAAAAACCTAGGAGTTATTATATGCAATTTTAATTTTACAATTAAACCAAGCATTTCATTTAAAACTTATGAAGTGTCATAATGTTTTAAAATGATTTTACATTTTGAAACCTAAATTTGATATTGGTTTAGGTTTAAATAATATTCAAAACAGTTTTTATAATGTTAATAATAAAGGAAAAGCTAAAACAATTTTTTTACTTACGGGATTTGTCAAAACAAGAACACCACTCATAGGGACTTAAAACAAGGTCTCTTTCAACATCACAATCTAGGAGATAAGGTCGAAGGCAGTGCTCTTGGTCATCATTTTCTAAATCATACAATTCTTGAAGAGACAGTTTCAAGTCTCCATCAGTATCCAAATGTTGGAACATCCAACTAACCTCAGGTTTGCAATCAGGCAGTTGAGCTGTGTGCAATAAATATATAATAAGTTTAAACAAATATATAAATAAGGAGTAAATGTGCCTACTTGTATAAAATGAGTTTGTTGAAAAGTGACCATCTTTTCAGTGTCGGTAACAACCAGGGTTCAAAAATTATATTACATGACATGCCCAGGACACAAGTAAAATTCTGATCAGACATGTACTTTTTACCATTACATGCCAAGCCAGGAAAGTAAATATTTTGAGTATAAATTTATCCTTCTTTTTCTTCATGAATTTAGATGATAAGAATTTAAAATATCTAAATCAAACCTTACTGCTATGTTCACAGATAATTTTAAAAAATAAATAAAATTAGCAACATAAAAGAAGTGCCTATATTGGATACATCACAAAGTATAGTTATAGTAAAAGTTATAGTAAATTCAAAAGTATAATAATAAATTATAATAATAAATTATTATACATAATTACACAAGCATAATAATAAGTTATATTAGATTAATAATAAATCATATTACAAATAATAGTAAAGTTCACAAGCTATAGTAAAATCTTACTGTGGCTTAGTCGGAAAGATCGCCTTCGTGATTGACCACGACGATGATCAGCCATAACAACTGAAAACCAATCCAATAACCGATCCCCCATAGCCTTCAACTCATTTTCATTGCAACCTTGAGAGAAAATAATATTATTTGAAATTTCCTCTACCACAGTTAAAAATAAACAAACTAAAATATACAGATGAGATATTTAATTACTTTTTTCAACAATTGGTGTTGATATTTTATTACTTTGGAAAGCTTTTGATGGTTTTTGCATGGTATCAGTACTAATTGTAGTTGCATCTCTGAAAAAAAAATTTAGAAACTAATTTATTGCCATTTAAATTTTAACATTAATATAGTCATAAATAAATGTAGTTTTAAGCCATATTTTGATACTATAATAACTGTTTAATATTTGATACATATTATGATTTTATATCTATTTTTATAAAAGAATAGAAGAGGAATATACATGGGATAATATTCAAATCTCTAGGGCATGTTAATATAAGTTTTGCAAAAAATATTTTAAATTTGCTATTCAAAAAATAGCATGTTTTTTTTTATACTAATAGTATTTTAAAAAATTACTTATTTGATAGAATGTTAGGATTCTTCACAATCTTGTTGATTGAGTGGCTTTTTTTCAGAGCTTTTTGAACAGCGGCTGGTTTTTTGATAGTATTTTGATATTTGTTCATGTAACGATTCCAGCGATCCTTCATTTGCCATTCTTTGCTTTTGTCCACATCATTCTTGATAGCTGGCAAGAAATAAATTTTTAAATTACAAAATTATTTATTCAGTGAAACTAGTCAATAACAAAATAACATCAAAAATTACAGAATACTAGGTTCCCAGTGATAGCAATGTATCTCCTTTAAAAGGATATCAATACAATCAACTTTTTTTTAATTTAGATTAAGAGAAGAATATAAAAAAAGCTTCCAATATGTTAAAATTCAAATTTAAAAAATACCCATTAAACGAATTATTAAAGTTGTGTTTTTTAAAATTAAACTATATTTAACAAGAAATTTTTTTTTAAATAAGCTGATATTTTAAATTTTTTTAAAAAATCGGTTCATTTTTAAAATATGCATTATTATCCGAAAAGTAATGCCCGTTGAGTACTTCGTAATAAGTAGTACCAAATACATTAGTATCAAAATATAAAAGCGGTAAATCTCATATAGTATTTTTTTAAAATTCCTTTTCCTTTTGTTCTTCATTCTCCAATTTTTCTTTTATGACTTTTTTTATTTTCATTGAAAATTTAAAAACACTAAACATATGTAAGCAAAGCAACATCCTATAGCCATAATCAATTCTTAAAATTTTCAATTAATTTTATAAAGTAAAGCTGTTAAGCACTCTCCAATTGGTCAACATGAAATATGCACATTAAAATTTTTTTTAAATATCATTTTTAACTCATAAATATTTAAAATATAGGTCTGGAATTCATGAATTTTTTATTTAAAAAAAAATAATTGTTGTTAAATTAAAAATCAAAGCTCAATTTTTTTTTTGCCTGTTATTTTAGGGAACAAAAACTATTTTGCATGAATTAGTTTTCGTGTTAATAAGTTTTTTCTACAAAAGATAGTTCAAAAATTTCAAATAACTGGCAGAAAATCATTTTATAGTACACCAGAATATTCATTTTAAGGTAGTTGAATCTTTAGAATAGAGAAAAGGAACTGATATCCTGATTTTTTTTTCTGATATTTTTTTAAAAAATACACAATTTTAAATTAATTCTAAATTTTAAAATATTTTTAAAAAAAATTCTAAACTTTAATTTAATAAAATAATGCAAGTCACAAAAAAGTAAATATAGGGGAGTAATGATAGTCAATTATGAGGGTTTTGAATTCAAATAATTTATTTTTCACAGGAATTACGTTTAAGTGAAGCAAACTTGATTTCTCTAAAATTGAAAGATTATCTTACTCAAATGGCATTATTCTATAATTAATAATTTTGTTTTAATTTGAAAAACTTTCTTTCAACCACATCATATATAGACATCTACACAACCAATTAAGAATCGACATTGATTTCCCGAGAGATTGTCTTCAAGGAAAATCATTATATTTGATAAAAAAGAAATGTATAGTTGAACCCAGTGAACTTTGATGTAAAGATAAAGCTTTAAAAAATGCTTTGCTTAATGATAAAAATCTAACATAAAATTCTGTTGTTAGGAGCTTAACATTTCATTAAACAAGTTGTTCATACATTTCATGAGAAGTCTAAATAGAAAATTGGTTTAAACATTTCTTAGTTTAGTTTGTTGCCAATAATTTTTAATTTTAACATTTTTATATGACTTTGGTTTAACAAGCTTCCTGATTTGATTTGATTGATTTGGTTTCTATGCATTTGTTATAAATAAGTCAAGACAGTATTTAAAATGAATTCTGAAAATGCAAATTAAGAGCTTACTTTTGCAAGGACAAAATCCTTTGCAATTCACTTTTACAGAAACTTTATGCATGCAGTTACGAAATTCTAATCGGCAGACTGAAGAATATGTATGATTGTCCGAACCACAAACAAAGTCCGGTTTTAAAACAGGACATGGTATGCAAGGATTTGGGTTTTCACTAGGAACAAGATCTTCTTTTTCACCTTTCTCCCAAAATAGTGATTCAGTCTTAAGTTCTTTTGTCTTTGGTTTTTTAGAAACTGAATATTTCATAGCATTTCTAAAATGAGAACAAATAATTTATTACTTATTTTAATTTATAAATTGCAATAAATAAATTGCTTATTTTAAAAATTTATTTCTTATACAAAGGGCAAATTTTTGATACAAAAACACATTAATCACAGCCAGTAAGACTTGAATGTTTAAGATTAAATGTATAATAAAAAACATATTGATATACAATGAATAAAATTTATAATGATTCACAATTGAGAAAATAATTTAGGTATTTCTTCAAAAATTAATTTAAAAATTGGAAACAAAGTAAGAAAATTAAAATAAGTTACTGAATAAAATGTTAAACCATTATTGATCATTGAATAGCATTGAAACAAACAGTTAATTACATTAAAATTATAAATATAACGTCAAAGACATTTTTTACTATTAATAATAAAAATAAATAATTTATTTTTAAAAATGAATTCATACTTTAGAGGAAATAAACAATCTAAGAAATAAGAGTATGATATTTTGTCAGAGATATTAAGTGAACAAAAGCTACAAATGTGTTGAGAATATTTAGCTGATTTTTAACCTATTTATGGGTCTATAAGGGTGTTACATAATTGTGTTATTGTTTATGGGTCTATAAAGGTATTATATAATTGTGTTATCTGCAATCTTGATATTCCTTCCTTTTAAAATTATGCAGTTTTTTCTAGGGCATCTTATTTTTGAGCACTTTTGTAACTTTTAGAAATATTTTGTTTATTTGGAATTTTATTCTTTAATTCTACTGTATTCATAAATTCTACTGTATTTGTGAAAAAAAATTATTTGTGTTGTTCAGTTTTACAAAGGTAAGAGTTGAAAAGTATTTGTCTAAATAAGTTTTTAAGATTAAGTGTGTAGGAAATTTAAAGTGAATTTTTTCTATAAGAAATAAGGAAATTTGTAGAACTGAGTTTCAAATTAGCAAGGTTTGACTATATTTTATTATAAATTTCAATACAAAAAAAAAAAGACAAAAAAAAAAAGACAAAATAAGAAATGTTAGTAAGTATCTGAATAAAAAATTAGACCATAATTGTTCCCTGAAAGATATAAAAGCAGCTACTTAATAATAGTCAAATATTAAATATTATTTCCAGTATTTTTTTAAACATTAATAACAAAAAAACATATTTGCCTTAAATTAATTCGTATTTTAATAAGAATCAATATTTTATGCAATGAAATAACTAAGCAAAACAGATTCTGTAAAATTAAAAAACAAAACTTCAGATTCATAATAATAAAAACAAACGTGTAAAAAAATAAATAAGAATTTAAGAATATCAATAAAATTCAAAACACTGTGTTGACATAAACATTTATACTTACTCTTTGGCATTAAGCTTTCTTTTACTAATGCAAACAGCCACATCATCATCCTCCAGCAAGCATACTTGATGAGGTTTGCACTGCAAATTTTTGCAGAGGTCATCTAAAACAATTTTTAAAGTATTGCTTTACGTTTTTATAAAATACATATTATTTTAAAAGAAAAATAGTTGAGAGTTTCTAAAAAATATATATTTCTAATTAAAAAAATATTTAAAATAGATGAATAAAATAATAACACATTACTCACTTTCAGTTACAATTTCTGTTGCCTTCAAAAATGACTTATCACTCTCTGTAGTATCCTAAAAAAATGGAAACTAAACTTAAATAATTTTTTTAATTAAAAAAAAAATTGCTTCTAAAACAATACTTATATTTTTTCTCTTTTAAACATATATTTTGCAGAACTAAAATGTTTCCAAACAGTAGTGCGTGCTATAAGGAAATTTTAATAACATTTAGTAACACATAATTATTTGTTAATTACATCAAAGCGTGAGCAATCAGAGATTTACAATCAAAGAAAAAAAAAATAGCACCATACAATGAAATTATTTGGAAGTGTGAGTAAAGTCACTAACACAGTCACAGAAGAAAATGTAGACATAAATTTTAGAAATTGTTTTGCCTTAGTCAAAATTATTAATCTGCAACACTATAAACTGAACAACATCGTAACTCTTATTTTTAAGGCAACAAGCACATTACCTAAACATTTAACTATGTTTTGAATTTAAATACATTGTTATATTTACTCTTAACATCGATACACTTTTGATTAAATCATTATATTTAATCTAGTATGCTTTCAAATCAACAATGTTACATAAAATAACATAATAAAAAAAGAAAATAATGCGGACAAATTAAAATTGTTGAAGATATACAGCTACTTTGGAGCAAAAAAAAAAAAAAAAAAAAACTTTTTTTTTATCAGTGCTAAATATTAAGAAATGATTCTCATAGGATTATATTTCATTTTAATTTTTAACTTTAGTTGTGTTAATGAAAAACAGTACAAAATCTAATAAAATCCTAATTGTTACAAAATATATTTAGAATAAAAGAATAGTATACATATAAATTAGTCTTGGGTTGTAAGTACTGACATGATCACATAAGATGCTTCAAAAAATTTATTTTGCTTTTAACTTTTATCAGAGAGGTTTTGAAAAAAAACCCACAGGTTTTCCTAGTGCAGTGCCAATTTTTCAAAATATTTTTATAATTATATAAAATAGTTTTAAGCATATTCTATTGAAATAAAAAAAAAAAAGATATTTTACATGAAATAGAAATTTATTAGTTAAAAATTATAAGAATATTAAATATAACTAATATTAATTCTGTTTAAGGTCCATTAAATTTTACCATGAAATTTAAGTTCGAAACAAATCAAAATTATGAGCTCAAAACATGTTGCTTGCTACTATGTAACAAAAAATAAAAACAATTAAATGATTTCTTTAAAAAATTTTGCACAATGTTCATGAAAATTTTATATTGTGCAGAAATTAAATTAAATAACTACTAACTAGAATAATATATAGTTACAATAATAGTTTGTTTCTTTGAGTTTAAATTGAAAAAAATAAAAAACAGTCATTATATGATTTTTTAAATACCACTTACATCAACATGGTAATTTTAGAATTCTTCCATTAAATTAGCATATATAAATGATGTAAAATTATTAATTTCATATTAAATAATTTTTTTTGGAGGGGGGGGGGGGGTAAACAAAACTAAATAAATTTTAAAAAATGATATCAATTTTAAAAAATTCAGAACATTTTGAAATCATTGAAGGGGGACATTCCTTCTTGCGCTCTCCGATGCTACACCTACGACTTACGGTAATCTACACTATTTCGCCAGATTTTTTTTAAAGTTATGCAAATGAAATGCAGGATATTATGGAAAACTTAAGAACATAATTCTACAAGAGTCTGCCACTTTGTAGGTTAACATGGAACTCTAATTTCTAATTTATTGTGAAACACAAAAACAAGGAAATAGATATGGAGAAAAGTAGTAAAGGTAAGTTTTAGCATAAAAATTTTTGAGGTCTATCTAATTTTGCAAAGAGTACAAAAATTAATTTTCATATTAAAATGAAATTCATAAATCCACAAACTTAATTGAAACTGCTAAAAAATGATAAAGTAAAAATGATATCATAGAAGCCTAATATATTATTCACATAATAAAAATAGTAATAGTACTGATCATAAAACTCATGACCTGTATCTTCCAAAACAAGTTCATTAAAGAATAATTACAATTTTACATAAACCTTTGAGGATTGGAATTTAGAATAGAGGAGTAAACTTTAAAACAGAAACACAAGTAGACATCATTCAACATAAATAACCACCACTTTATGAAACTAACATATTAATTGTGCAAAGACTTTAAGATCTCTAGAATTAAAAATTAAGAATTTAAACAAAAAATCATTACTTCCTATTTTTTTCACTCTATTTTCTGAAGAAAAAAAAAGTGATTAATTAAATAAATTTTTTCTTAATTAAATAAATTTTTTATTAATTAATTTAATTGCAAGATAAAAATTTATGTTCTAATTAATTCAAGTTTAAACTTTCCCTTAAGTAAAATAATAATGGGTGAGAATGGAGAGATGAGATAAGGAGGTAAAAACTGATTTTATAAGTGACAATATTTCTTAATAGCATTAGAAAAAAAAACCTTACAATTTTAACGAAAAATTTATGAGAAGTATTTTTATTACCAGAAATTTTTTTAGAGCTGTAACTCAAATCTAGTGCATGAAATACGAGGCTAGATGTGTATTGGCAAACTTTGCTCACATTTTTAAAACTTTTTTCAATTCACGTAATTTTATTTTGCATCTTTCCAGCATAGCAAATAAGTTTTTCATCATATTATGCAAGGCAAATGAGAGCATTCTTCAGGAAAAATTTTGTAGAAAATTCATTGCTGAGAAGGTTAACATTAATCTCTAATTTATTCTGAGTTGTAAAATCGAATAGATATAATCGGAAAAAAGTATTGAAGTATCAAAAGCAATTTTGAACAGAAAAATCATTGAAGTGCATCAAATTTTAAAGAGGGGAAAAATAAAGCAAGAGAAAACTAAATTTATAAATCTACAACTTCATTAAAACTAACTTAAAACAATAGAATGTAAAAAAACAAACAAACCTATATTTGATTAAAAAAGAATTTTTATTGAATATATTTTTCATACTTCTTTCATTATTTTGTATTAATTTAGTCAAATTAAGAGAAAATATTGTATTTAGCATTTTAATAATTTATGGTTATTAAATACAGCGTGAGCTGTGTTTGAAATATTCTACCTTAAAGGTAGAATATTTCAAACACAGCTCACTTCCAAACAATAATTTTTCAATTTGTAAAATCAATTATTGATAAATTTTTGAAAATGTAGGAAAAAGAATTTCAAACTGCCTTTTTTGAATTTTATATTTAAGAACAGTATACATAATAACATTATAGTAAAAATAATAATTTAAAATATTTTTTTAGTAACTATTAGACTGTTTTCCACAATTAAAAAATATCGAAATATATTTTTGCTTATAACTAGAGCATCCGAAAAAAATATATAAAAGGGTCAAAGGGTTAAAATCAGCTAAATTATAAAGCATAAATGAATAATGATGTTATAAAAGTACAGTATAAATAATTTAAATTATAAATATTTTACAATGTATCAACAAAAAAAACTTTATAAATTACAAATGAAAATTTCTATACCTGTACTTGTTTATCATCAAACTCGAAGTCCCAAGTATGAGCAGGGGAATCATCAGGATTATTAAGATTTTTCCATTCAGAATACTCAGTTTTAACAGCTGTTGACAATGCTATGCAAATATGGATGCATAGAGAATAAAATAAAAATCCTGCTTTTATAGAAATCATTGCTGTCCTAAAAAATGGAAATAATACTTTTTAGAAAAGTTGCATAAAAAATTATAAACTTAAAAATAAATAACCCTGAAATTAAGAAAAACAAAAAATATTTCAGTTTCAACTCCAGAAAAGTAAACACATTAAAGAAAAAATCAAAGCTTTCAATATAAAATTAGTTGATATACTTTAAAGAAAAGTGTTCGATTTTCAATATGAGACACTCAATGAAATATAATCGAATTCAGCCCTTACCTAGAAAAGCATGAATTAGTGTTATTTTATATTTTCAGATAGAATCTTCATATTTAAGTGTTAAAAATGTGAGAAAACTCAATAGAAACAAATTTTAAGTTGATAACCATTCATAACATAATTTCATAGAATTTAAAGTATAAAAAAAAAAAAAAAAAAAAAAAAAAAAGAGAGACCTTAAATTTTTTACATGGAATTTTATTATTTAACATTTACACTTTGATTTAACTACAGATATCGAATGCATCACTATCTTCATACACCTTTGTCTGTGACCTCAATGAAATCGAACAAAGATAATTATAATTTTTTTTCTTTACAACCGTCATAAACAGCATATCCAATTTTTGGGTTTACAACTTACTAATGTTCAACTCCATAGCATTGTAACTTTGAATTTAATCCAGAAGATAAATTAAATCCTGGAGTAAGTATTAGGAGAAATTTGCCTTCACAGAGAACTTTTTTGATGGAACTAACCTGCATTTGCGTAGGAGAGGAAAAAACCTGCCATAGTTAGCACGGTGGCAGGGGACTCTAACCCTTGATCCGTCTACTACTGAGGATATTTTACGTCAGCACTCTGATTGGTGCAAGCTGGATGCAGAATTCGTATCGACCAGTTCTCGCAGGGATTCAAACCCAGTTCACCTGACTGGAAGGCAAACGCTCTATTCCCGTAAAAATTCAACTTAAATTAACATGCATGCAGCAAAACTTACAAATATGAGGTTCTTAAAAATTATAGATTAAAATTTTATGTTGCCTGACTTTAAGTTGAGTTTAATACAATGATACTGAAAAAATTAAATTTATTCCTAAACATTCAAGCCAGTATCCAAGTAACAGAGGAAAAAATTCTTTATCTTTGGGGATGCAGGGATTCAAACCCAGTTCACCTGACTGGAAGGCAAACGCTCGATTCCCGTAAAATTTCAACTTAAATTAACATGCATGTAGTAAAACTTACAAATATGAGGTTCTTAAAAATTATAGATTAAAATTTTATGTTGCCTGACTTTAAGTTGAGTTTAATACAATGATACTGAAAAAATTAAATTTATTCCTAAACATTCAAGCCAGTATCCAAGTAACAGAGGAAAAAATTCTTTATCTTTGGGGATGCAGGGATTCAAACCCAGTTCACCTGACTGGAAGGCAAACGCTCTATTCCCGTAAAAATTCAACTAAAATTAACATGCATGTAGTAAAACTTACAAATATGAGGTTCTTAAAAATTATAGATTAAAATTTTATGTTGCCTGACTTTAAGTTGAGTTTAATACAATGATACTGAAAAAATTAAATTTATTCCTAAACATTCAAGCCAGTATCCAAGTAACAGAGGAAAAAATTCTTTATCTTTGTTCTTTATAGTACTCTCTCAATTTAACTTTTTAATTTTTATTAGTAACAAGTTTAGATATATTTTTAAAAAAGTATTTGAATAATTTTCTCCCATTTGTTTGTTTGTTTTTAAAAAAATAAAAATTAGATGAAAAATAATTTGCAGATACTGTAATAATCTATCATACCCTCTAACGTGGTGGAGTATTTTTGTTACCAAGTACATATCAATGAACAGCATTTGAGTGTAAATTCAGTTTGTACTAAATAGTATGAATAACTTGTTTAAATAAATTATTCAAAAATTTAAAAAAAAAACAACAAACTTTTAATTAAATTATTAGTTGCAGAAGGTGCAGTGTATTCTTTTCATAAAGTGAGGTAGGCATATAAATATTTAATGTTAATCAAATTAAACAAATGTGTTTATTGTAAAAACTAAAATTTGAGATTTAATTTAATAATCAATTTTATTATTTAATGGTGAGAAATATCACATTTTTTCAAGTGATAAATATATAAATTATTTTTTTGGAAAGTAAAAAAATTAAATTTATAACAAACATAATGAAGCTTTTTTCAAGAATAGGTATAATGTTGAAGTATAATTGGGTTTTTATAAATATATGCATAGAACAAACTATTTAGTCTTTAGCTATAATCATATAAATTCTTTATCCAGAGTATATTATGAATCAAGTAAGAAAATATTTGTAAAACTTAATCAAAATTAGTTAAACTTAGAATAATATAAGAAAATGTGTGCAAAAATGTAGCATAATTTTAACTAAAAATAATTTTTAAGAAGATTTGATTAAAAATCTTTTAGTTTACCAGATTTTAAGCAAATAATGAAATACACATAAGTATAACTAAAAAGAAATACAACAAAAACAAACTTACTAATAGTATAAATGATAATTAAAAGAGTTTAACATAACATTAGAACATAGAATAAGTAATTAGTAAGAAAATAATAGTAATAAAAATTAAAGAATATGAATATTTGTAAAATACAATTTGTAAATCTTTATCTAAACTAAATGTGGTTTAAAAACAAATTATTAAAAACATTCATTTTGAATCTAGTAAAATAATATTTAATAACAACAATAATCTGTATATTAAATAGTATTACATTAAAATTGAGATAAATTGTTGGTTTTATGTTTTCATAAATTTGAAACATTACATTACTTATAGAGCTTACAAAAATGAATATGTTTACAATCTTCAAAGAAAAAAACCCCCATAGAATATATCAAATTTTTCTTTTTCTAGCCATTCAAACAAAAACATACCTGCAATTAATATAAATGATAATAAAAAAGTTTTTCAAATCATTAAGCATAAAAAGTAATTAGAACAAAAATAATATAAATTAAATTGTATAAAGATTTAAAAAAAAAATTAAAAATTTTAATGTATGCTAAAAATGACTAAAAACAAATTGTTAATCATATTTATTTTGAATTTAATAAAGTAACAAAATTAATCTGCATACCATTTAGAATCACAGCAAAATAGGAATAAATGATAGCATGTTTTCATATGCTAGTTATTGAGCTCACATAAATAGATATGTTTAAAGTTTTACAAGGAAAATAACTATAGCAGATATCAAGCCTGCTTTTTTTGAGTTAGTATCTTTATAACAATAAAAAAAAAAAAAAAACATATATAACAAAAAAAAAAAAAAAACATGATTGAAAAATTTTAATTGTTTTTTAATAACTGGAGAAATTCACTACGTTTTAAAAAGATCATTTTGGCATTGATTGTTAGGCTTAAAGTTATTAATTATGAAGAAAATTCTTTTCAAAAGTGCACAAACCCCAGAAATATATAACTAATAGTCATTTTCAAAGGATGTAATTAGTGTAAGATCAGCTGAAGTTTCAAATGATGTATCTTAATAAGTTTGCTACGATGCGCAAATAAAAGTGAATATCATTGACTAGGGCTTCATAAACATTATAACTTGAGATTCTATTAGCTAGTAGGAATTAGAAATCAAACATCTCAAGAAGTTATACATGCAACTATATATTTTTAAAGTAGGAACTAGGCATTTAAAACAGAAATTTGAGATTAATAGATACCTTTCTAGTAGATCAGATATTCAAATAAATAGTGAATAAACTTGTATTTAATTGTTTTAACTACAATATAAAAAAATATAAGATGAGAGATAGAAATCTACAATTTATGGACTGCTAAAATACCATTACAATGTTATAATAAGCACTTATTTAGTGGATAGGGTGACTGAATTATGTGTAGTAAGTAGACTTTGCAATAGCAACAAAATAAAAAAATGAACACTTATCTTTAAAATAGTGGATAAATGCAATAACATCGTTTAAAATTAACGTTTTTCTTACTTTTATCAGTTTATAAATGTTTGAAGTCAGCAAACGACAAAATTATTGATTATTAATTTTTTGAGCTTTTTTCCCCCTTCTTTGAGATTATATATGAACAGTAAAAACCGCTTCGCAGTTTGATAATTTACATAATAGTGTCAATCTTGAACACAACAGCACTCTGTGATCATTAATATTTATTTGAAAGAGTAAATAATTATGGAAATGCAGAAACAAGGAACAATCCGAAACAGAACTCAGATCTTCCTGCAGACGAAAACGAGCTTGCGCGTTTGTTGGTAGAGTTGCAGATAAGGAAAGGAATACTCCCTGCATGTCATTGGTTCTCATGATTGATCTAAAGTTGTTTTCACACCTCATCTGCGTTTTTCTCTAAATCTTAACCGGCAATTTGCTTTAACGCATTTGCGTTTTCTTTCTGAAACTACCTAAATGTAAAAGATTTTTTTAGACTCATAAAACCAAACCTGGTTCCTTTTATATTTTATTTTATAACCGTCGTTGAACAGCCGACGCAATTTCATGGGTTTGCAACCACTAATGTTCAACTCCGTAGCCTTGTAATTTTGAACCAATCCAGAGGACAAGGAAACTCCTGGATCAGTACCCCCAGAGGTATTGATTTGTTATGGGAACATGAAGGACTTTGAGACTCGACAGATTTAACGAGCATCAGTAACCATTTACTACACGGGGAGTCTTCGGTTGGCAAGGATCGAACACACGATCTCTTGGACATGGGCCCAGCGCCCTACCGACCTTGGGTTATTCATCCACTTTTCCTTCGAGGTTAATATCTTCCTTACCTGTGCTATGCATGATTCTTTGTCGCCTTACGAGATCATCGCCAACAAAACCAATTATTTCTATTTGTTGAAATGCCGGATGCTATTTAGGCAAAGTATGAAATAATCATTCTGATGAGGTTATTATGTAAATGATGTGCATGTTACTGTGAATGACCGAAATCGGTGGTTGTTGACTTTCACCGGTGAATGCTGACAATCAAATTAGTCGCTTTGGTGAATGTCCGAAATATTTATTACATCGATTTGATATTAATTTATTCGTGAATATAATTACATTTATTCGATATTTTAATACTTACTGACGATAGATTAGAACAAACATCAGTATTAGAACAAACATCGGGCAAATATATACCGGGCAGTGGCACTTGACTTTAAAAAAATATCAGTGTAGGGTATACCGGGCAAATGTATACCGGGCAGTGGCACTTGACCTTAAAAAACATCAGTGTAGGATATACCGGGCAAGTGTATGGCACTTAACGAGATCCAGTATGACTAGACCTTTGGTAAATGTTCGAAATATATACTAGGCCTAGTGCCACTTTTGCTATACCTTAAATATTTAAAAAAAATTAAACAAAGCGTTTGAATCAATTTTAAACTGATAACGAAATTATTGCTTTAAAATTAAAAAAATAATAATAAAAACTGCGCCAGATAAGAGCAATTGAAGTAGTTGCTTTATGCAGCGCATGTGCGGAAATTTTTTTTAAAAAAATTATCCAGGTGCATCTAAAAGTGGATGAATATCCCAAGACACCATAAAAACTAGATGTATAAACTAAATAAATAAATTCGAAACTTTTCTAGTGCAAAGAAATTTTATTCCATTTCAGAAGAGCCGTTTCCATGTCGAAAATCTCTGTTTGGGCCATTTCAATAAATACGATTTTTCAAGCTTGTTTTTATTTACTTATTTATTTTGAATAAAAAAATAAAAAAAATCTCATGCGAACGAAAGCCTCTTTGGAAAGCCGAGTTTTTCAATGGTTACTTTTTTCCACCAATCTGATTCACATGCAATATTATCGTAGGCAGTGAGAATAGTCAACGCCTCCTATAAATGAAAGCCTCCACACGGTTTTTTGTAGGTAGTCCGATCAGACCACCATGAAGGTATACCAATTAGTTAAAGAACCATTTAATATGATATCTATTAAAAATTAAAAAGTGGTAGCAAATATATGTCTAAAATTTTTTTTTAATTTATGAATATAATTGGTTTGTTTTATTTACTTGTCAACCACTACAGATTAAATTCTCAAATATATATAATAAATTCCTCTCATGTACTTTTAAAATAGAATTTGGATTCAAGTGCACAAGTAGTTCGCTTTTTAAATAATCTGCGCAAACTACTTATAAGAAGCCACGTGGAGGCTTTCTGATGTAGGAAGTGATGGAAAGTCCTCTCTTTTGTAAATATTTTCTTTTTGGATTGTCTGAACAACACACATTTGGATTGTAAGAAATATATTTTAAAATGCCTCAGATGACATTATGTTGTTGTTGTAGTTCATTTACGTCGCACTAGAGCTGCACAATGGGCTATTGGCGACGGTCTGGGAAGGATCCCTGAGGATGATCCGAAGACATGCCATTACGATTTCCATTCTCTGCAGAGGGGATGGCACCCCCGCTTCGGTAGCCGGACGACCTGCACGTGAAGTCGAGCACTTTACGGTAGAACAGTTTAACGAGGACAAATACCGCACACCCTCGGTCCCTACGCATACTAATCGAAGTGGCCATCCACCTGTACCCTGCCCGCAGCCAGCGTGATGATTGAGAGATGACATTATGATTAATGAAGTTATGAATTTTTGGTGAATTCAAAACCAAATACTATTTTCAATCGGTAAAAAGTCCGTGGACTGATCGTTAACACATGGTTCAAAGTAGAACACCGAAGTCAAGCATCACTGGCTGCGGTCAGTGAGCGGTTGGGTGACTACGTGGATCAGTCTACGAAGGGACCGAGGGTGTGCGGAATTGGTTCTCGTTAAATTGTTCCACCGTAAAATGCTCGATTTCGAACGCTGGTCGTCGGGCTTCCGAAGCCGGAATGCCCTCCCTTCTGCAGAGGATCAAAATTGAGACGATATGTCAGGGGTGGCCAAGCTCCTCGATAGACGAGCCATTTTTCAAAATTTGAAATTTTTCGCGAGCCGCAATTAAAAGGTAGGCAAAAAAGGTATAAAAATTCTTTTTACAGAAATTATGTTTATTGAAAACATATAAATAAAAGTACAAAATATGTGTATTGAATTTAAATATTAAAAATTAAACACGTTTATTTTACTTCTCTTGATAATTCTTTAAAATTTGATGAATAATTGGCGACTGCCCTTCTCAGTAATTCTTTGAGATGCTGGTTAGTTTACACTGATCGGTGTTTGGATCACACGAATTTCAAAGTGGAATAAAATGATTCACATAAGTATGTTGTTCCGAATAATGAAATAATTCGACAAGCAGACTGTTTTAACTCAGCAGGGTTCCCACGGTACTTGAAAGTCCTTGAATTTTGTTGAAAGAAATCAGGGCCCTGAAAAGTCCTTGAATTCTACCATAGGGTACTGAAAAGTACTTGATGTTTTAGGAAATAAAATAATACTTATCTTTATTACAAAAAATCAGTAAAATTAATAATAAATAAATTCAAAGGAAAATTATATAAATTCTGATAAATGCAATTTTTATGTGAAAAGTTCACACCAGATTATTGCCCATCTCTCTGATGTTTTGAAAGCTGAAATTTCTAGCAAATTTTAGGTTTTGTAGTCATAGTTTTCGAATGATATATAGTGTTTAATCGATTTAGAAATATGTTCAATATGTTAACTTCATTATTACGACAGGTTAATATATATCCTATTTTTTATTTTAATTAACGTACGAAGGATAATTAGTTTTTATCATTTATAATCAAATTTTTACATTTGGTTTTTACTGCTAATAAATAAAATTTAGTTCTACAGATTTCATTGATTATGAATAAACATCATGATTCACATTGAACTGATTCTTGATTTACGGATCGGAATTTATATAAAATGTTCTACGAATTCTTGAAAGTGATTAATGAATCACATATCGAATATTATTTTAAAGTGATTTGCAAATTACTCATCACATGGGTGAAAGCCCTTATATAGCAAGACGGAAAAGAGAAAAAACTGATGCGTAAGACATTTCATTCCAGCATTTTTTTCGTAAAAAATAAAATATCTGTAACTATCAAGATTTCTTTTAAAATTTTAGCATATATATAAAACTACTACTTTTCGAAGATTAAGTAGATATTGTTGAAAAATTTAAAAAATTAATAAGTAAACTCCTCCCCAAAACTAGCTATAACTGAAAAGGTTTCACTACCAGCCTTTCCTATTTTCCGTCTCGCTTTCACCCCTGCATCAGGATTCACATATCATGACTTCAATTAAAGTTATTTCTAAACCATATAATGTAATACGTAAAGTAATTTCAGAATCATGCCACACAATTTTCATTCTTGTAGTTTACAAATCACACATTGCGATTCACAAAAGAGAGATGTAAGAATTACCACTAGCAATTATCATCAAAATGATTTAAAATCACACATAGCTGTTCTGTATTAAGCACCTTTCAAATCACAAATTGCAGTTTTCATCGTAATGATCACAATTCTTATAAAAACTATCAGCTAATCACGCAACAAAATTTATTTTGAAGGGATTTATGTATCCAACATTGTGATTTACGTCTTGTTAGTTAGTGCGTTTTGTATCATTTGCTATTCATATTGTTCCGATTTAAGAAACATAAACAGCAATTCAATTTCAATTTACAAATCACACATTGTGATACATGATTTACGTAATCTTTGAGACTTACTTCACCTTTCTTATAATTTTGATTTGCATATAGTATATCTAGATCCGTATGAATGCGATCGAAAAATTACGCTTAGTAAAAATTACGCAAATTCACAAAATTTTAAAAATCACGCTTCGCATTTTATGGATATATTTTAAAGAAAATAAAGCTTAGTAAGTCTTAGTTTTCGGTAAAATATTGCTCTACAATAGATTTTATTATGTTTAAAATACATTACTCATTTTCTGAAGTAACAAAATAGATAATTTGTCATTAAAATTGAAACAGAAATGTTAAATTAATATATTTTGATATTTTATCTAATTATATACATTTCCTGTAACCTAAAATTTGATCTATCATATTAAAAAAATTATTTATATTTTAGTAACCGTACAATTACACAAACTTTATCAATTATAATATGCTTGTTTAATGTAATATGCATTATTCATTCACTCAATTTCATTAATTCACTTCATTAAATTTTTCAAGAAAAGTTTCACTGATGCTAGTTTTTAAATGTTGACTAGTATCCTATGTCAATTAGAGTTTTTTTTTTTTTTTTTAGTCAATTGGAATTTTTTAAAGTGTTTTCAAACAGCAATGTAACTATCAACCATTTGTATTATTAGATGATAAATTTAATAAATTTTTTTTTGTAAAATAAGCATTGTGCTTTAAAAATATACGATTTCTGCTTGTACGTAATTTAGCATATAATTGCAATACTGAATAGGTCCTTGAAAAATGTGCTTTTCGGTTCTTGAAAAGTCCTTGAATTTTTTTTTTTAAAAATTGAGTGGGAACCCTGTTTAGGATACTTCTATTCTGGAAAAATTTACGAAAATTCAGTAATCGACGTCGACTTATATTTTAATTGTAGAGCTTGATCTTCTTGCATCTCTATTAATTCTAATTCTCCAGATGCTTTGTAGCTCATAATTATAGTGGAAACGGAAAACTCACCTTGAATTATGTTAATTTCAAATGGATTCAGAAAAAAATCAAGAGACGATTTAAAATATTTCAAGTCTTGAAAATGACAAAATGTTTCATTTTTAATGTCCTTTTGAAAAAGTTGTAATTTAGTTTGAAAACGAAATATACACTGTGAGAGGTCAGATATTAATTTGATCTCTCCCCTGCAATTGTAAATTCAGTGTTTGTAAATGTTCCATGACATCAGTTAAAAACATTAAGTATTGTAATTACTCATCATCGTCTAATTCTGAATAGGTTATTTCCTTTTCTTTTATAAATGCAGCTATCGGATCAAACGAATCAAAAAACAATTTAATACGTTGTAGCTAGATAACCATCTAACTATCTAACAATGCAAAAGAAATTATTGTCATTTGGAAGTTCTTTGTCCTTTAATTCTTTAAGAAAATTTGAATTGTCGATGAATTTTTGCATTGATGCGAATGTAATTTTCAATGTGTAACACTGTTTTCATAACATCAGGATATTTTAAATATTTTGTAACGAGGTGTTCTCGGTGAAATATGCAGTGAATCGATATGAATTGTGGAATTTGAGAATCATTTCTTAAAATCCCAATAAGACCAATTTTTTTTACCCAGCATTGCCGGAGCTCCATTAGTTACAAGTTTGTTAAGAAGCACATCTAAAGTTTTCATTATGGAATCTAATGCCTTTTTAATATCGACACCGTGGGTTGACTCTTGAAGTGCTAACTCTTCTTTAACAACGAAGTCAGGTGAAACAAAACGTATAAAAGCTGCCAATTGCGGAAGATCTGTGATATCAGTCGATTCGTCAAGGAACGATAATAATTTTGTTAAAATATAATAGCACAAAAATTAAAAGGGAACTCGGGTACATTTATCGAGAGCCACCAATAATCCTTCAAAGAGCCGCAGGTTAGTCACCCCTACGATATGTCTTCGGATAATCCTCAGGGATGTTTCCCAGACCAGATCGTCCTCAATAGCCCATCTTGCAGCTCTAGTGTGACGTAAATAAACTGTAACATCAACAATCGGTTAAAAAATAATTCTTTTATGATAAAACATGAATTTAATAGTGGAAGAAATAGAGCTATTTTTCTAGATGTAAAGCTGTGTTTATATAGTTGCTCATTCACAAAAAAGAAACTATTTTAAACAATATAAGAAATGAAATCAATGAATAAACTAATCAACGAGTCAAATAGTCTGATAAATGAACAGGGATTACGGGAGATTGCTGTGAACTCCGAAAAATATTCACTATTGGGGATATTTTGAAATTTCCTTTTTTCTCTCTCTTATTTTTTTTTCCAGAAAATAAAGAGACTTTTTCTTTCCTTTTCAGCTTAGGTAAAAGTTTTTATTTTTTATTTTTTTATTAGTGGTAAGGAAATAAAAATTGCAACAATAACTATAAACAGAAATTTCTTATATTTTTATCAACGCCTAAAACCACATAAATTGTTTTATGGTTTACAGAATATATAAATTTGGTATAATGATGAGCAAAAACATTTCAAACTAGACTTATAAAATATATAGCAAAATATAAATCTTGCTACCACTTTAAATATAAAAATAAAATCTCTCTTAAAGGAGAAAAGTAGCCAATTATGTTATTTATAACATGTACTTCTTAAAAAGCTGCTCTGGATGTTTTTGTTTATTTCATAATATTTGCATGCAAGCGCTCAATTCAGACAAATTGGAAATTTCATTCAGAAAAAAGGGAAATTCCCCCCCCCAATGCAATTTTATAACCGGCTGAAGCTTGCAATGTAATGTACCTGTAAATGAATCAATATTTTAACGGATCAATGAATGAATGATTTGAATAAGTTAGTGAACAAATAAATAAGGGAATGAATGAATTAATTAATAAGCAGATTAATGGATCAATAACAGAACGAAGGGATGAATCAGCTATTAAACGGATAAACGATTCTTTAAATAAAAATATTTCAACGTATGAGCGAATGAACAGAAACGCAGATCATCAAATCTATAATTAAGTAGGACTATGAATATAAACGAGCGATTCAATGAATTATGAGTGAATTATAAATTATTTAGAAAATACACGTGTCAGTAAATAAATTAATAAGTGAATCAAAGAAGGAGAATAATTATAAATTGGAAAAGCACTGAGCAAGTTAATCTATAATTAAGTGAATCCACGAGTGAATAAACCTGGGTATGCGTGAAACATGGAATCAACATCACATGACAAATAATATAATTTATTTATAACTGCCGATTAGTCAGTTTATTGGCTCGATAATGCAGTGATTCAGTGCTTTACTAATGTATTGATTCAGGGATTCTCTTATTTTTTAATTGGCTAAACTGAACGCTCCATCCCCTGAGCAGAGGTGGCTCAGGGGATAAAGCGTTCACCCCCAATAAGGTGACCCAGACTCGAATCCCAGCGAATGCTGGTTGATACGAGTTCTGCTCCCGTCTCGCACCGACGACTGTGCTGATTTAAAATGTCCGCAGTGGTAGACGAATAATGGATTAGAAACTCCTTGTCATCAGGCTAACCGTGGGAGGTTCTCGTGGTTTTCCTCTCAATGTAACGCAAATGTGGGCTAGTTCCATTCAAATATTCTCCATCAAAGATAGTTTATCAAAATGCTTGATCCACTAGTTCCCTTGTCTTCTGCGTTCGGTTCAAAATTAAAAAGATACGAAGTTAAACATTGATAGTTGTAAACTCAGAATTGGGTCAGCTATTCAACGCCGGTTATAATAGAACTGACTTAATCACTGATTTATTTATTTATTAAGTAAATTTACTGATTTATTCCTATATCTATTTTCTTATTTATTGACTACTTTCAATTAAGTGAAAATTTTATTTGTTTTAAAATTATTTTGACAGATAAAAGGTTCATTCAGAAAATCAGAATTAGCTTTTTCGGATCTCATTAGCATGAAAAACAAATGGGATGACAGTATTTTTCATATTTCATAAAACTGTGTTTAAAAGCACTGCAGTCATTTGCAACTTTAATTTATTAAAGGTAGGTGTTTTACACCACTTTAAACTATAGTTGTAAATTTAATTTTTTACTGTTCAAAAATAAATTACAGAACTTATGTTTGCAATAGGTTCAGCTTAATTTGAAGTACTAAGCCTATATTGAGTATAATTTGCATTTAAATTATAAAGCAGAAGAATAAATTTTTGAAAATGCTGCACAATATTAAAAGATTATCCATCTACATTCTATAACGTCTGCAAAGAAATTATTTTTCGAGAATAATATTGCAAAAATATCTATCGGTGCTCTTCAGCATTTGTAAATGTTTATTTGTTTTACGAATAACGTTATGAAAACATTTATCAGCATTTTACAGCATCTGTAAATGCTGTGGAATACATTGTTAACGAATTCTATGTTCTATGTCCTTATTGAATCATCGATCGATATCGTTTTTGAGGTGTCGTACATGAGTAAAAGTCTCACTTTTTTATTTAAATCGATGATTCGGAACAATGATGTTCGATATCGTAACCGGCGATTTTACGAAATCGATCGATATTATGCGGAATGATTTGTCAATTCATTGATTTATCAATTTACTCGTTATTGATGGGCTAATTTATAAATCCACTCACTCATTCATTCGTTAACCTAATTTATTTATTCTTTGATTCGCTGATACATTAATTTATGAATTATGATTTAATGATTGGTCGTTTCACTCATCTGTTAATAGTTTTGTTTATAAGTATATATATATATATTTCGAAAATCTAATCTATAATAAAATAAGGTATATTAACAGCTATTTGCGTTTTTCAGAAAATTGTTTTCCTAGTGGTAGGGCCAACGAAATTGAGAGAGCTAGCAAGCCTTCATAGATGCTTAACTTTTTCAAATGGTAGGCAAAATCATTTTAAACCAAACCGTATTTACTTAATGAAAAGTAAAATGTGATTCTATAAATTTTTGCCACCTCATTAAATACAAAAATAAAATCCTCCGGGAAAACTGGAAGAGTTGGCAAGTATGAATATATATTAATCTGTATCATATTAGCATCGAATGAATCCTGAAAAAGTATCATTATCAATGTTACGTTTCTCTATTCTAGATGGCAGCACTATAGCTATTAAAGAAGATTAGCTGAGAATAGAATAATACGATTAAATATTGAAAATAAAGTAAAGGATTTGAAGCATAATATATTTTTTTCCATTAGGATTTGAATATTTGAACACAATTTTTAGCATATGCACTGAAAATTTTACTCATTTCTTGTGCAAACAAAAATTTATTCGGCACTGTAAAACTTAATTAGTCTATTTTTTGCTCAGTATTCCAAATACTTGCAACGAATGAAGGTTTATAATACTATGAATCAATACAGTCGTTAAATGTTAGTACACATAGCGGATAGTACACATTCCGATATTTAGAGAGATTTATATTTCAGATTCCATTGTAGAAGATAATTTAATTAAAATAATTATTCGACTACTTGCGAAAACTGTGGTTCAGAGGCAAAACTTCAGCACATTTTAACTAAATGGATTATTTTCGTTTTATCGACTTAAAACATATTTTTGCATTAAAAGCACGACGGCAAAGATATTGATGTTCAAAAATAGTAATGATTGCACTGGTTTCCAATTTCGTTTCGACTAAAAAAACAAAATAATGGACCATCTTGTGACGGAACTCCGACTTTTTAAACGGAGTTCTTTAAAGAAGTATGAAATAGAGAAAAATTACTAATTATATTGAAATGATTTAATGTATAGAAAAAATGAAATTTTTTCACCATTTTATCAAAAATTGTTTTAAAAGTAGATTTTTATTGCTGACAGTTGAATTAATCAGTAAAGAGCAACATCTAGCTCTGACTTTGTATAATGAATTAAACAGGCTGAAGTTTTTGTTGAAATAAAAAAGAATTGCTATAAATGTTGAGAATGGTTATCAAAGAAACATATCTATAAGTTTTTGAATTAATGCTATGGGATTAATGAATGCGTATCCTTTTCATAATATATTCAATTTATTGAATTAAATGCTATATTCATAAATTATATGCTATATTATTCATATAACATAATAATTTTAGAAAAAAAAAACTGAAATATTAAACAAATAATGAGTTATTGAATGGATACAAATATAATTATAGGTTTTGAAAAACATTTCTGGAATAAAAAAAAAAGAGTTTTATAAAGTAAAAAAAAAAAAAAAAAAAAAAAAAAAAAAAAAAAAAAAACATTATTCTTAAGGTTATGCGGAACACCATTTGAGAATCTTTAATCTATTGTAACAGCTGACCAAAAAATATTTTTAAACTTCAAACATTGTATTCCCTTATAATGTCACGTGATACATTTTTAAGCCCTTCTATTGAATATAACTTGATTAAACATTTACAAATATGTATGATAATATTGATAGATAATTTTCAATGCGGACTCGACATTGACTTCCGTCAATGACTTAAAAGAAATTTTTAGAGAACGGTTTCTTTTCTCAAAAAAGTCGAAAGTGGTATAACACGCGATTCATTATTTTCATTTAATTTTACAGGAAAAAGGTTCACCATAATAATATAATTATACTACCTCAGAGCATGAAGCCTTTTTAAAGATCAAATTCTTGATAATAAAAGAAAATATTCATTTAGTCTAAAAAAAAGTTAAACGCTCTGGTAGGTAAAAATTTTTCTTTTTTTTTTTTTAACTCTAAGAAAGTCTAGTTTTTTCACTAGTAAATACAGAGATGCCAACTTGCTCCCCTTTGTAAAATAGTATTTTCTAGTGGTCACGAAATTTAAGTTATTTTTAATTAAATATTTTTCATTTCAAGTAATTTTTCAACCACTACATTTAAAAAATTCGAAGTATTATATGAAATTCAACTTAATTGCAGATATCTCGTGGTTATTCTTTTAAATAGTTTGCTGAATTATCCTTATTCTACAAGTTTTACTCTTTGCCAATTTATTAACACTTTTGCAGAAAATGGCGCAGTTGTCTTCCATGCAAATATATTTCAACATTTTTAGTTCTCTATAAATATCATGCTAATGTTGCAGTATAAAAGTCAAATTTTATTTTAAATGTGGTACTTAATTTTCATGAGTATTTTAAAAGGCAACATTTAAGGCATTTGTTGAATATATAATATGAGCTAGTGTTTCGTTAAAATTTAGCAAGCACTTAAAAGTACTTTCAGGTAGTCAGCAGGTCTACTATATATATGTTTAAATCATTTAAAAGTTATTGTAGTCAAAAACATTATAAATCCCATTTATTCAAACTAGAATAAATGAGAAAATATAAATATTGCAACCACATTAAATGTAATTCATAAGAATACCAACATTTTTAAGCAGTTATGACTTATATATTGGACTGTTTTTTCTTCTTCTCCCGGAAAAGGTCTGGTATAAGTGCAAAAAGTATATTAGAAAAGATTAAAATAAGCAACTTTTTATAATATATTATTTCAGATTATTGAAAGTAATTGCAAAGAATATTTTTGCTTTAAATTTGAAAGGTAAGTCATAGTGGAAGTAACGATTGATTAATTAAGGAGCTAATAAATAAAAAAAAAAATCAATTGAGTTCTTACCACTTTTTACAATTTTAGGTGGCATTCCTGCAAAAAAAAGTAAATAGATGTGAAAATTTTATAATTAAAATGATAAATCCGCACCAGCTGTAAATGCAATGCCCCTTCTACCAGTTTTTTTTCTCTTTTTTGTCTTACATTCAGCATTGGAGAGAAAAAAATAACAGTCGTTGAAAAAGGCTCTTAGTATAAAAGGGTTAATAATATATATTTTGAATGTGCAAAGGGACTTTACTATGCTAAAGCGGTAGTTAATAGAACAAAATATACATTTAAAGTAAATATGCGTGTACTACCACTCCTTTTTTTTTAAAAAAACACTTTTTACATCATTGTAATTATTGTGGTCAGGTATGAATGGTGAAAAAGTAAAATACTTTTATTGAGTCATTGTATAAATGAAATTCCATATTCGGTTGAATTGTTTATTTCATAGTTTAAATTACTATTGTAAATTAATAAATAGAATAAATAATTATTTTACATATTAACTTGTTAGAAGATATCTAGCACACTTCAATTTATTTGATCTATTGATTAATTTGATGAAATGGCTTGACATTCAGTCAAAGGTTAAATTTACATTCATTCAATGCTGTAAGAAATAAAATGGCTTAGTTTTATAGCTTGTTTATGTGGTATTAACATAAAACTTTCTATTTAAACAGGATTAACGCTACAGCACTTGTTTCAACAGAGTAATATCATAAAAAATCCCCATAATAAACAACATATAAAGGATATAAAGTATTGCATGAAAATAAATGTGGTAATGCGTGTAAAAAAGCTACGCACAATTAAAACTTTATGTATTACAGCTACATATGCAAGCAACCTAATTTAGATGTCATGTTTTAAGTGCTATTTCTGGTCAGATGCTTTTTACTCTATGCTGGCAGTTTATAGATGTCAAAAAGGAATGGAGGAAAAAGAAAAAAACAGATCGTATAACTATTTCATTTCTAGTTTGTTTTTGAGATGTATAATGTCCTTGTTTATATCCATGTTTATCAAGATTTATTAACAGTTATAACTAATATTTAGGACTGTTTCTTTGCTGGAAAAACGTAAGTAGTGGTAAACAGTTTATAATTAGAAATATTAAATGCTTTATAATTTTATTTTAAATTTACTCTTTGAAAAATAACACTGGTTAAGATATCTTATGTGCACCTATATGTTATAACTGTTAATAAATTGTGATTGTCAGGGATTGTGGATATTTTACTTGAAAATAATCTAGAAATGAAAGTATTTTATTATCAATTTTATCTCCTTCAGTGATATCTGCGTGTAGTCAAATCTGGATATCACTAATCAGAACGAAGACTAAACAATTCATGATATCAGAAATATTAATATTTTTAGCATATTAATGTCTGACTGAATCTCTAATGACTTCTGAGTATAGTCAAATCTCGATACCTGAAAGAAGACGAAACCACTTCGTGATATCTTCGTGATTTAAGATTCTGAAATTTTTAGAATATCAATGTTTGATTCTCTAGGAACACCTGTTTGTTGTCAAATATCGATATCATCAATCTAAAAGAGAACTAAAATAATACGTGATATCGGAAATTCTAATATTTTTAGCACATTAATGTCTGATTAATTCTCTAATGACAACTGCGTGTTGTCGGACCTCGATACCTGAAAGAAGACTAAACCAATTCGTGATATCTAAAATTGCAATATTTTTAACATATTAATGTATAATTCTAATAACATTTCAATGTATTTAGATCTCGATGTTACTAACTCGATAAGAAAATTAATTCATTATATTAAAATTTATATTTTTCGCATATTATAGATTTTATTCATTCCTGATTTCAACCCTGATGATATCCCTGATTTTATCATTGCTTGCAAAAATCTTCTGAAATAGATTAGAAAAAATTTATGATAGGCATTTGAAATACTACAATTTGATTATTTTAGGGTTTGAGGGCTAATCTTGGTTAACCTTAAATAAATAGGGCTAACCTTAAATATGGTTAACTTGAGCAGACGATATTTCACGTTAAAACATCCTAAAATTATTAGACCAATTTTTTTCAAACTTTGGATTTTGTTATTTAAAATTATATAGTTAAAAATTATATAAAAAACTAATGCCTTACATTTAATTTTTTTTTCCGACCGTTGTTAATAAAAATGGAAAAAAATGGGAAATAATTAATAAAATTCAGTTCCTTTTCGTTTGGAATTATCTTCGGTTAAATGAATTTTTTAAATTATGTGCAAATTAATTTTTGATTCACTTAAATAATTCTATAGATATGACAAAGTTACTAAAAAAAAAAAAAAAAAAAAAAAAAGAAGCAATTGTTATTGAAAAGAGGACTCAAACTCTTAACTATTTTTCTGAATATACTAATGAAACTACATTATCCAGGCAATGGCTTCCCAGTTTTGAGAAGAATCCAAATCTTTTGAAAAAAGATATGTTTATTCAGAGAGGGAGAGAGAGAGAGGGAGAGAGAGAGGGAGAGAGAGAGAGGGAGAGAGAGAGAGGGAGAGAGAGAGGGAGAGAGAGAGAGAGAGGGAGAGAGAGAGAGAGAGGGAGAGAGAGGGAGAGAGAGGGAGAGAGAGAGGGAGAGAGATAGAGAGAGAGAGAGGGAGAGAGAGAGAGGGAGAGAGAGAGAGAGAGAGGGAGAGAGAGGGAGAGAGAGAGGGAGAGAGAGAGGGAGAGAGAGAGGGAGAGAGAGAGGGAGGAAGAGACAGCGAGTGAGAGAGAGAGAGAGAGAGAGAGAGAGAGAGAGAGAGAGAGAGAGAGAGAGAGAGAGAGAGAGAGAGAGAGAGAGAGAGAGAGAGAGAGAGAGAGAGAGAGAGAGAGAGACAGAGAGAGAGAGAGAGAGAGAGAGAGAGAGAGTTTCCATTTCGTATTTTAATTAATTGTTAGCCCTACTTAATTAGCATATTTGAGGTCGGCCTTTTGAAATATTAACCCAGTAACGTCCAGACGTAACAAGTGGAGCCATTCAGCAGTAACATCCTTACTAATAATTACAAAACGGTTTAATAATTAGGAAAAATTGAAATTAATTGTTTTCTCTTAAAATAAAATTTAATTTTCTAAAAATTATATAATTTTTGACTTTTAATTGATTATAATTAATATAAAATAGATTATTTAATTTCTGATCAAAGATTTTGTTGGTGTTGTCAAGTTCAGAGCATAAAGACTGATTACCCCTCCTCGATCTACGAAATTGTAAAGACCTGTGTATGTCATTAAAAGCTAGTTTCCGGTGAATTATTTTTTAATGTTTTTTAAATTAATTTTGAAAATAGCTATTTTCAATTAGTTAAAACTAAGTTCGGTAGAAACATATAGAATGATATACCTAACTTTTCCCAGAACCATAAACACATAAGTATTGTATTAAAAGCTATTTTTTTCTGAATATTTTTACAACTTCATTAAATTAAATTTGAAAATATAATATTTTTTTTATTTAATTTGAGTATAATTTGAGGGATCTGGAATCTTTTGAGACGTTAAAGTTTCTTAAATTCTTAAATAGACTTTGCAGATACGAAATAAAAAATTCATTGTCTTATAAATTTTCCTTATAAGTAATATTTTGTTAATAAATAATTATATGTATTATATATATTATATAAATTATATGTATTATATATATTATATATATTATATAAATTATATGTATTATATATATTATATATATTATATATATTATATAAATTATATATATTATATATATATTATATATATTACATAATTTAAAAATTTTCTAAGTAGTTGCTTGTGATTTATTAGTAAAATTGCATTACCGATAAACAAGAAGGATAACACCCTGTACCAAATTTACCAAATATTTTTACATTCGCCATGTAAAAAGAAAAGTTTTTCTATATAGTTATTTTCAATGCCGCATAAAAAGTGTATTTGCATGTTTCGTAGGCTTTGTTGTTATATATATATATATATATATATATATATATATATATATATATATATATATATATATATATATATATATATATATATATATATATATATATATATATATATATATATATATATATATATATATATATATATATAATTTTCTTATAAAATTAAATAAGAAAGATAAAAATTTTCTTAGTGATAGTGATTTGCCGATTTTAGTGACATTGCAAGCAAGCATTCAATTCCCATTTGGACAACACTTGCACAACATAATAAGTTACCTATCAGGATGTGTTATAAGTATGTTTTAACTATTACATTTAATTAAGATAAAATTAAATTAAATTTGTTGAAACAACAGTGAAGTATGGGCCACCAACCGGTCTGTGTAGGGATTAGGGAATTGCCCTTGCATCAGAAAGGTTCTGGGTTCGAATCCCGGGCAAGGCATGGATGTTCTTTCCTTCTCTGTATTATCTGTCCTTACTGAGGGAGCAGCGTTGGCCCACCTAATATGGTGCCCCTGAAAGAGTGGCCAATAAATCTGCCCTTCAGATACCTGTATGACCTAGGTCATTCTCCAGGTAGGCATTGAAAAAAGAAAAAAAAAAGAACAGTCAAGTATGGATGTCGAAAATTTGCAACCACATTAAATATAAAAATAAAATCTTCCGCAAAATGTAGAATACTAGGCAGGTATAATATAGGCATCGTATATAGGTATTATGTAACTACCACATTATAAATATAAAACTAAAATTTTCCGCAAAATGCGGAATAGTAGACAGGTATGATATAGTTATATAGGTATCGTATAAAGGTATCATCTGCTGTGTTAGTGACATTTTTAGGTTTTTTAGGCGTATACTAAATAACTTTATAACGATTTTTCAGTTGGTGAGTACTTCTGTTTGTAATCGATTTCATTGGAATACAACTCTTTAGTACTTACATTTGAAAACAGAACTAGGGTAGATTAGTACCCAAATGTCTTTCTCTTTAAGACAAAATTCCATTTTTTTAAAAATAAATATACGTCATACATTTTTCTTTGGCTTTAAAAAATAAGAAAAAGTGCATGCGTGTTGTACTTTGGGTCGGTTTTTGTATTGTACTTGGAATCGGTCCAAAGTATGTTTAACATATATCCGTTTATCATATATATTTCTCTGTGGATGTTCCCTTCACAATATGTAAAATATGTAATGTTCTTCGTTAAGAGATATATTTTTAAATATTCCAACAAAATATTATTTAGCATTACGTTTAGTATTAATTTGAGTCATTTTAGCTCGTGCAAGAAAATAGGTTTTATTGCATGTATTAAAGCAACTGACAAGTTAAGAGGAAAAAATCAAAATGAGTCTTTTCTAAGGAGTAACATTCAATGGTCTAAAGTACAACACCATCATTTACCTTGGGCTGTTTATCTTTATCTTTTAATGAAACTATCTGCACACCCCGTTCTTCACACGGTGTAATTTAAAAAGAAAAGAAAATAACCAAAAAATCTGCATTGAGCAATATCATGCTCAAAACTAAAAGGCATATACCTACACAATTGCACAATTGAAGGGTTTAGTGGAAGAACCATGTAAGTGACATTTTTAGGAGAATTAACGAATCAGAGATAATAACATTAAGTCGTTGCATCAATTGAGTATGATTTATGTAACAGAATTGTTTTTGATTTCACTTTAATTTTAACGTAACTAATCCACATTAATATTTAGTATACTAGCATGACTTTTATTTCAAATTAAGCAGTGGTAAATTAAATAAGGCAAATGATCATTACTCCTGTCCTCTAATCAATTGGTAATAAAGTAGTTTGAATATCACTTTTTTTTAGACCCTTGAATATACCCTCTCAGAAAATACCACTTAACTGGTTCTTTCACTAAGTTATTCAATTAATACATCTAAAATAATAAATTTTTATTTATTTCTTATTATTTGTTGCCTTTTCTGGCGGCTTTGCGTTATTAAATTAAACAAATATGTTTTTTTTGTAGTTCATCCCATCAGAATAAAGATCAATTGTATTTAGCATCACCTGGCATGGATGCTATTGCTGGTGGCCAACTCATGATAGTCAAAATCTTCCGCTATCAAGTAATTGTTTCCGACACATATCCCTTTCAAAGGGCCGTAAAACACTTATTTCAGTATCGGTATTTAAGCTGCTTAGTACATGTGCTGTTTTAATACTCACCAAATACATCAATATAATACTTTATACCTATATTAGTATTTTTAGTATTTATTACATAACCTTTCAACATTTGAGTTTTGTGCGAAATATATTTATCAGTGGCAGCAAACTAAATCCGGAATTTCAAAAACAGATAGAATTCTTATAAGACCTTGATACAGATTTTGGAGTATTTCTCTATCAGAAATTTAATTTATTGTTTGAAATATAAACAGTGGTGGAAAAAAGTTCTTTTTATTCTAATTCATTAAAATATTAATGCACTATCTTTGCTATCAGCATATATTACTTCAATTAAGTATCATTGATGTCTATAATAATCATAATGATAATAATAGTATGGTAATTTTTCACGTCTCTCCTAAATAAATTAGTACCACTTTTTTATTTTTAATTTTATGTTTAAATAAATAACTAAAATTTTTTCATTTCAATTAATACTAATTAATTATTTGAATCTGTTGATTAATTATGTGGAATTAATATTCAATTACCGTTGAATTATGAACTTTTATAGAAACACGTTTTAGACAAATTACTATAAACAAAGTAAACACGTGGCATCAAATAACTTGAGGAATACTAAATCGGTGACGTAGTCCATGCGTGACCACGATAATATTATTCATTAAATTTATCTGACATAGCGAATAAAAAATAATTAAATATTAAAGTATACGTGCATTATACTCTGTTTTTGATCAAATAGAACTATAATCTAGTAAATAATCACTAGTGTTATACTCAAAATATTTGAAAATATATAATCGCCTATAGTTAAATTTAAAAAAATGGTTAATGCTTAACCAATCAGAAAATTAAATATAACAAAAACAGGAAGGAAAATTTTTTTTCCCCTTCCTGTTTTAGTTATTTTTATTAATTTTCTTTTTTCCTCTTTTTCATTAGTCTGTATTTTTCCTTAGTTTTATCTTCATTTTGAACTTATTTTATGAGTTATATCGTGAGAAAACACGAAATTATTTGCTAAAAAAATTTCTTTGTAAATTTATATAATTTTTCCATGTGCAAATCCATTTCGGGCAAATCCGTGGCTAAAATTATGTGCAGCAATTCGACTTTATTTCTCTTTTCTATTTTATATATTTTTTCTTAAATAACTATTTATTTTCTAAAATTATTTACAGTCAACTTCTTTAAATTATCCAGTATTATTAATTTTCTTTTTTCCTCTTTTTCATTAGTCTGTATTTTTCCTTAGTTTTATCTTCATTTTGAACTTATTTTATGAGTTCTATCGTGAGAAAACACGAAATTATTTGCTAAAAAAATTTCTTTGTAAATTCATATAATTTTTCCATGTGCAAATCCATTTCGGGCAAATCCGTGGCTAAAATTATGTGCAGCAATTCGACTTTATTTCTCTTTTCTATTTTATATATTTTTTCTTAAGTAACTATTTATTTTCTAAAATTATTTACTGTCAACTTCTTTAAATTATCCAGTACAATATTATCTTGCGCAAATCCATTTTCGGGCCCATCTTTGATAAGTAACAAATCAAACTCATTTCAGTAATGCAGTAAGAACGCACTTTAATACTAAACTCCTCTATTTCTGTTTTAGCTCAATTTACACTATTGTTTTCATTTTTTGCAATCTGGCAATCTTGTTACGAAAATATTTTAAATCATTCTTGAAAAATTTTCCGTTCATGTAAGTTCATTTGAATTCGCTACTCGCTTTATTGAATGTGTTTTATTCTGTTTTTTATTTTTATTTTATATTTCTGTTTTTACGTGTTATTTTTACTTATTGTGTTCTATTTTATTTGTTGTCATTTTTTTTTGTAAAATTTTTTGAGTGCTCCTCATACTATTGTATTGATATATTTTGCTTTGGCTATATTGATACAATATTAGAAAGCGCTCTTTTTTGCGGATATAATCGTGTGGGCTGATGAAAAGATTATGTCTTTTATTTTCCAGATTTTTCAAAAAAAAATTTGTTTTTTGTTTTGGATTTTTTCCCGGTTTTTTGTTATTTTTATTATCATTATTTTTCTTTTTTCCCCTTTTTTTATTGTTCTGTAATTTTCTCCTTGTTTTATCTACATTTCAAACTTATATATGTTATATATATATATATATATATATATATATATATATATATATATATATATATATATATATATATATATATATATATATATATATATATATATATATAGGTTAAAAAACATAATAGACTAGCGTATAATTTATTTTCCATGAAAATTTTAATTATTACTATTTGCATTAGAATATAAAAGTTAAAATTTGTCAAAAGAATAAAATTTTCCTCTAACTATTTTTTATTCAATAGTCAACTATTCTTTTGTTTTATGAGTTGAAAAATAACTATTTCAGTAAATCTTAGTGATTTTTTAGCAGCTTATACCATTTTTTTTGTACTTACAATTAGAACAAAGAAGAGCGAGCTTATAAAATAAAAATCTCGAGAGGTGAATAAATTTTCCTATTTTTTTTGAAGTAAAGGATTTTTAGTCAATATTTAAAGTGAAAAATGAGAAAAAAAATAGCAAAGAAAGCAGTTAAAAATGTCTTCAACTTTTCAACAAATTAGAATTTTGAGGAGAAAGCTGCAACGCAAAAATAAGTTTACAAATAAGAATGGTCTCTTCAACACATCAAATTTAAACTGTTATGCTACATTTTTCTGAAATATACATTTCAAGTTTTAAAAATGAAGTAGTAAATAAATTCACAATAGAGAGAAATATTCAAATAAAGCCTAACTACTAAACTTAATTTCAGAGCTGTGCATTAGATCACCTAAATAAGTATAAAATATAAGCATGAACATAAATAAGCAAACTCTACCTATTCCTATATAATTCCTCATTCCATCATTCAATTTTAAATAAGTATAATTCAATCCTAAATTAGTATACACTTCAAAATGAGCGAAATCCAAACTCCTTATCAAGAATAATTCGAACTTTTGCATAAACGTAAATATGTATGATACACATGGCTAGCGAAATTACCAACGTAGATATATATATTCATTGTAGATGTTTATTTGAAGTTAAATTATCTGTAGAATAATTCATTTCTCAGTAAGCTTCTTGTAATTTCTATATCAATCTACAGTTCAAAGTATGCATAATCCAAACTACTAAATAAGAATAATACTAATAACAGAATAAACGTAAATAAGTAAAATTCATCTTGCAAAAGTAATTAATGTGGTATATTATATATTTATCTGAGGTTCTATCGTAACAAATCGATGAATATTGTTTTTTAATTACATAAACTCAGCAAATTATATGATTTAGTAAGATTCTGTTAATTTTTACTATTAAGAAGGAACTCTTAACAAATCAAGAATATTAACAATGCTGTTAGATAGTTAAATTATGATTCTGTTGCATTGCACATTCTAAATAATCAAAATTTATTGAATAATTCCATTATAAGCATATAATCCATAACTAAGCCTAGTTCTATCCTAAATTAGTTTACACTAAAAAATTGGCGTTATACAAACTCTTAATAAAAAATATTCACAACTCCTAAATAAGCATAAATACGCATAATCAAAACAACCAAAGAAATTGCAGAGGTCTGCGATGTAGATGTTTATCTGAAGTTCCATCAAAATTCATTATATAATGGTTTTAAACGGAGAAATTCTCACAGAAACGTTTTACTTTGAATTAAATCCACGAAAAACCTCTTTAAAATGCATAATGTTTAATAACTGTTTCAACAAATTCTACGCTTTAGTAGGATCATATTAATTTGCCTGTTAAAAAAGTGTTCTTAGCGAATCGAGGCCATCAGAGATGTTGTTATAATACGTACAAGCTCAGATGCGAGGTGCACATTTTAGTAATCACAATTTATTGAATAGTTCTATAATAAATAAGCAAGTAATGCATAATTATACCTAATTCTATCCTAAAAAAGGTTACTCTCTAAACTCCTGAATTAAAATAATCCAATCTATATTACCTAAATTATTCATTAATTTTTCTGTCAAAAAAATTACATAGATAGGCAATGTATATATTTATCTGAAGCTTCAACGAAGGTTATTAAGTAACCTTTAATTACATTGTAACAAAATTACATTATTCCATACTAAAGAAAAAACAAACACGGATCATGATTTTTAATGCAGAAGCATCCAGAAATTTTTTTTTTATTTTTAAACAAATTCATAAAAATTAGCTTTAAAATAAACTTTAAAAACTGTTTTAGCAAGTTTTATGCTTAAAATTGTTTTTCAAACTTTCAGGGTTATCATTGCGTCCTCAACAAATAAAGACCAATAGCGATGTTGTTATATTATGCACGCGTTGAGCTGCTCATTTTAAATAATCGCAATCCTTTTAATTATTTCATAAAAAGCATATAATCCATAACTAAGCCTAACTTAATCCTAAATAAGACAATGTGCTACATTCCAAAATATACATTGTCCCATCCCTAAATAAAATAGCGTTTAAATTAGCGTTAATAAGTATTATTCATACTTCCAAAGAAATGACAGAAATAGGCAATGTTGATATTTATCTGTGTGTGAAGCGAAGGTCTATCCTAATTTATAAAGTACACCACAACAAAGCTACATGGTTCCATTCTAAGGACAAAAAATAAATCGAAACAAGATTTTTAAAGTTGAAATATCCATAGAAACATTCTACTTTTAAACAAATCCATGAAATTACTGAGAAAAAAAACTATAAAAACTGCATGAACAAGCTTTATACTTTAATAGGATATCTCTAATTTTCATGGTTAAGATAGAGTTCTCAACGAATAAAGGCCTTGAGCAATGTTGTTATATTATGCACATCTTGAGCTGCATATTTGAAATAATCACAATACATTTAATTTTTCAATTAAAAGTATATAATCCATAACTAAGCCTAACTCAATCCTAAGTAAGGTAATCCGTTCCAAAATAAGCAAGCTATAATCCCAACATAAAAATTATCCAAACTTCTGAATTACCGTAATAAGTATTATCCATACTACCAAAGAATTTATAGAAATAGGCAATGTCGATGCTTATCTGAAGCGAAGCTCCATCCAAATTTGTTAAGTACACCACAACAAAGCTACGAGGTTTCATTCTAAGGACAAAAAATAAACCAGAAAAGGATTTTTAACGCAGAAGCATCCATAGAAACAATTTACTTATAAACAAATCCATGGAAATTACCTTTAAAATGCATTAACTATGAAAACTGTTTCAACAAACTAAACGCTTTAGAAAGATTTTGTTGATATTTAGAGATAAGAATTTGTTCTTAACAACTCGAGCTCGTTCTCAGATTACGCACACTTTACAGAGCATATTCCAAATCAAAAGAATGTTCAAAAGTTTCAAGAAGTTGAAAGGCAAGAAGATTTCTAAAAATGAAATATATCTTTGAAAATTGTGTCTCAAACCAAACCAAGAGAATTTTGGAACTGTTAGGATAGCAGCCCGAGGAATTTCTGTAGAGCTAACGCCCGACTTCACTGTTTTGGAATGCCTTTCATTTTTTGTTTTTGATTTGTTTCTTACGGTAAACATATCCTAGCTCGATTCCTACCTCAAGCCCCGGGGCTTAAATGCCAGATGAAAAAATAAGTAAAATCTGAGGGTTGCTCTGATTGGATCGCACTCAGGACGTAAGGACCCACCCCATCTCGAAAAAAAGCAAAAATTGACGGGGGCTTCGAGGTTTTAATTCAATTCGGGGGCGAGGACCGTCTGTGCTTATTGGACGGCAGGGGCGCCACCAAGGGCGGAGAATTGCGCTGTGAGAGGGGCGCACATTGTAACCGGGCGGCCGACTCGCAGACGAGAGAGGGGAGTTGAGAGATCGGAGGTTTCTCCAGGAAGTCCGTCGTCTGTTGTGGAAAGTTTTTCCACATTCGACGAATCGTCTGCATTCTTATAAAGGTATGATTTTTAAGAAAAATTATTTTATTTTATTTATTTTGAATATAAAAAAAATAGATATATTTTTCTGGGTAGGTTGTGAAATTTTGAAAAATATTTTGATACTATATTTTTTTTTTACCAATAATTATATAAAATTATAAAAATAAATTGATTAATAAGTTTAAAACAAATTATTTTATTGCTTTTATTTTATACAGCACAGTTAAAGATTTAATTCCATGAGCTTAATTTATGTTTTTATGCAATCTGCATAAAAATCAATAACCGTACATATCTGTTAAAGAAAAACAATTTCAAATAATATTGAAACATTAATATTACACTATGCTACTGTTTAATTATGATTATTTAAGTTCTAAAAAAACATTAAGATTTATTAGCATTCAATTTAATTTTTTTAACGAAAAATATTTCTTAAAGATTATTATATTTCTTCAATATCCGTTCATAAATCCTAGAATAAAATGAAATGTGTATGAAGTTTTTTAATTCAGATTAATATAATAAAAAAACTCATATGTTCATATTTTATGATCATTACCACGACGAATACAAATCACCAATCACATCAGATACCAGTCATTAAAATATGATTTATGAAATAAATTTTTAAAACTATGATTTTTAGAACAATGATGAGGATAAAATAATTTTTAAAAATTATTAATATTTCTAAAATAATTATATAAATAGATTATAGTGCTTTATTATTATAGAAATAATTTTTATTTTTAAAAAAAATTTTCAATCTTACCTTTTTAAACGCGAAGTTAAATAAATAAATAGAGTAAACGGATTCAAACATTTTAATTATTTATACTACTTTCGCTAGATATTATATATCGCTAGATATATAAGCAGATATTTTAATAAAACTGAGTTGCAGCTTTTTAAAACAGACTTTTTTTGTTTTGTTATAATGCTAAAAAGATAATAAGGTATTTTTAAAGTACTTATAGTTTTAACCTAATTATAGTTTTAATTATATTCTTTTAAAGTGTGAATAATAAAATGTACTCATTTTTTATTTTTATTCTGTGCTTCTGCTTTTAAAAATTGGCGTTTCGGCAATCCTGAAATACTAATTAGATGTCATAAATTAACTAGGAAAAAAACGAAACGGAATTTAATCTGATGAATCAACTGCGAGGAAGATGGACAGATAAATAAGAAAATAAGCTTTAATACCTGATGAAACTTCAGGGTGTCTCTAATAATCGCCTTTCAACCCTCCCTGATTCCTCCAGCAATCAAGGATGTTTTAATGCTTTTGTACTCTCTTTCCTCGCTAGTGATACGAGACATTTCAATTGCGTTTTTATTTTTTCCTCATCTAAGTATTTATTAGAAGCCTAAGTGTAGTTTTATTTTAATTTTGATAAAGACTTTAAAACCATACATTAGGGGAAATACCCGCATATTTCATGTTAGTAAGTAGTTTTTTTTAAAGCATAACGATTTCTATAAAGCATTAACTAATATTGAGCTTTCTTAAAAGTCATAAAATTGATATTTGATTCTTAATAATGAATAAAGGAAAAAGTCACTTATTTGTAAATATTTATACTACTGAAAAGGACATTGCAAATAATTATTTTAAGCGAGATCACACAAAAATAAAATTTAACTGTAACATCGAATTGGTTATAATGAATTGAACAAAATCCTACAGGTTTTTTTAACTTACAATGGAAATTGCGAATGTTTTGGGGAATCAGCTTTTTACATATCGTCTTGAGTTGTTCGTGATGTTAGATAAACTAAAACAATCTTGAGAACTTGAAACGGCTTTATTTCTTTTAATATATTTTTATATGTCGGAAATTGCCTGAAATTGCTTTTTATTAAAAAATGATATAACTTCAAACTAAATTTAAGTTAGATGGTAAAAGCAATATCAAAATCACGCAGAAAAGTTATTATTATTTTTTTTTAATGTTTGATATCATTATTCCTATACCATTTGTAAACTCACATACCATTTGTAAATTCAATTTATTAAACTATTCCCCCACCCCCCAAAAAAAGAACATTGTATTCTAGAATATAAAACCAAGAAAGGTTTGTTTCCGCAACAAACGCTTACAGAATATTATTTTGTTGTTATTTTCTAGACTTTTGCATATTTAATCGCTTCTTTATTATGAATATCTTCTCAAATTTTTAAAAAATTCTTCCCCTTGAGTTTTTTTGTGTGCAAAAGTTAAGAACGGTGAAACCAAAATAGATAATTAAAATGAAAGGGAAAGCATTCCCAAAACACTCCCTTGTGGGCCGGGAGGGTCATGAAGGTTAAGACTCCCCAATTTCGTGACCAATATCACGATTGTAGCAATGAGGTCAGCACTGCTCACAAACCGCCTTTACTTCCAAGACAGGCTGGGCTGAAGCTGGATGAGCTTCAAACCGTCACTGGGGATCAAACCCCAGTTCTTCACAATGACAGTTCAGTGCCTTAACCACCGAGCCATCGCGCCTCAAAATGAAAATGAGTTTTTAAAATTTTATTTATAACTTTTCCTGTTTTACGAGAAATGTTTTTTAAAACTTTAAATTAAAAAACAAAAAAAAAATGGTCTGGCATGAATGCTTTATTTTGTCTATTGATCGAGGAAAATGCAAAATCGTGTTAAAAAAGATTTTTTTTTTTAAAATTAAAATTTTTTTAATATTTTAATAATATTTAAAAAAAATGATCAAAAATCCCAAGAGAAAAAAAAATTAAATTACAGTATGAAAGTAGAGTAGTTTGAGCAATTAATATCTTCGGGGAATTTCGAATATAAGATTTAATCTCTTACTAGTGGTTTACGTAGTAGGGTGGATAGATATATTTTGGTGGATTGAAAATTGACATATACTAGAAAGAATTTTCTTTTATGGTAAATAGATGAAGGGAAAGTTAAAGAAAAATAAAAAATTTTGAGACTAGAGAAAAAAATTTAGGTTTTTGGGTCAAATTTGAAAAACAAATATTCAGAAATATGAATCCTATCTATATCCTATGGGAAGGATGTGCTATGGTACGTAGAAGACGATAAAATAAAATAATAAACAAAAACTGCATTCTTGGATATGCACTGCTGTAATGAATGCGACATTTAAGTATTTAAGCCGAAATGTGAAAAAAAAAAAAAAATCAGAATTCATTTTGCAGTGCACAGTGTACAAAAGAGGTGAACAATTTAATTTCTTTTAAAGAAAAGATTGGATTTTCCTGTGTTAGGGTTCAATCCTAATGGTTTAAGGGTCTAACCCTAACTACGTTAATTAGTTAGTGCTGACAATATTTTGAAATACTAAATCAAGCACAAAAACGCTGTTTCTCTTTCAACAAAATTTAAGATCCTCATTAAAGGAACTAAAATTAAGATTTTAGACCCTCAGTATAGGGGTAAGTAGCCCAAGTACTAAAATATGAGGATTTCAAATAATTTAGGTAAAACAGCCTGATTAAGTTTCGGTTCCCTCAATGTTTGTTTCGCTTTTTCCGTATTTCGTTTTCTTAAAGAGGTCATATTTCAAAATGTTTATTTCTCAAGAACTTTTCGACCGATTCTTTTCAAATTTTTGCGTACGATATGAGTGAGCATTTGCGTATCTTCTTTCAGTTTTCTTTAGTGGCACTACAGTCCAGATTGGGTCTCAACCTGCAGCACAATATTTCCTCCAAACAGCTCAGTGCCTGACCTTGATTTCCCAGTTGGAGATCTTTAAAGTTTTTAAATAATTCAAGACATCATCCATCCATATTTTTTTTGGTCTGCCTCTTGGCCTATTGCACAGGGTTTCCCTTGCAAGATCTTCACCCCTCGGCTGTCAGGTGATCTCTCAATGTGACGAAGCCATTAAAGCCTCTGCACATTCATGGCTTGGCATTTGCGTACCTTACGACTCAAAATATTTTCAATCATTATTAAATTGATTAATGAAAGTTAGTAAACAATCATAAAACATAATTTTTTGTACGTAGTAAGTTTGATAAACCTATGCAAAAGTTTCGAATTAACTTCATTTGTCCTGGAGATAAAGGAAAATGTGTAAAAAAGGAATAATAATTAAGGATTATTAAGCGTGTTCCCTATTGTTTGCAGATGCGGCTGATGTAGATGCTAAGCACTAATAATGTTATTTCTATTCTACCGTGCAATTGAAAAATCAATGTAAGCTAAAAAAAAAATTTCAAAATTGAATTTTTTATATATTTGGCATCTTTGTATAGTAAACTACATATTGCAAAATTTTTTTTTTCAGAAATAAATTTTGTTTCATTAGTTTTTTGGTTTTCTTTTCTTGATTAGCAATAGAAGAAAAATAGTTGTCAAGCCCTTTTTCTCGGAATCAATCGTGAAGCACTTACGTTGTTTTTTCAATTGCGCGGCAGCATTTTAGCAATAATCGCAGCGTTTTAACGAGTAAAAATTGACAGCTAATTAATTTTTTAAAGGAAACGAAATATTCAACTTTTAGCTTTAACTTATTTTATACCATTATAATCGCTTGTTTTAGAACCAAGAAGAAAAAAAACTTAAATTATTAACATGCTCCGGGATTTGAAATATTGAGTTTTAGGTTAAAAGTATTTGATAACAAACCAACTTGGAAATAACAGTCGACATGTTCAAGACTTCTTTTTTTGCTACTGTGGATTTTCTTTCTTCGTTTCTCACCTTTATTTTTACATTTTCCGTCGGCAAACTTAACGTCTTATATTTCAAATCACTTTTGTTTCTTCTCATTCACGTCTGGCAAATCTTGAAAATGGGCGCCGGTTTTTGAACGCTTGAAACACGCTGAGTGTTATTACCAATTTGCATATTTTTCAAAAAAATGAAGTTTTTAATCAAGTAATATTATAACCGCTACAGTTTCTTGTGACCGGCTATTTAATTATTATTTTTATTCTATTTATCTTCCATTGCATACATTAATAATTTCAGTTGAATTATTACAATATGCAATTCATGGCACAACATTGAGTTTATGGCATAAACATAAAAATAACTGTTTAGAAACATTAGGCATAAAAAGTCTAAGTTTGTGTTAATTTGGGAAAATATTCAGAGAGTTTTTCTTTTTAATGCAATAAAAAAGCAGTACTGTATAGCTATTTTTAGTTTATGGGTCACGATGAATCCTATTTAGCATACACAAATTCTTCATATTTTCGTACAACATGCCCATGCTGTTGCCAAATTAAAATGGCTAAATAAATAGCAGGAAATGTTGACTGGTAAAGAAAAAAGACCTACGTGCCTCCCATCTTTAACAGCACCAGAATCGTCAGTTCTTAAAAAATACACGCAATATTCGTTGAGACGATAGCACGAAGAGTGTCTGTTTAATCAAACAAACTTGGAGTAAAGCAGTGCATTTTAGTAGTTTTTAAAAATACTTTTTTAAACAATATTTTGCTTTAAACATTTTCATAATTATTAATGTAATTATAAGTTTTCTGACGTTAAGGGGACATGGATTCTTCCGAGCGAAAAATTTAGCTATTTATTATTTAAGCTAATATGAAATTGTTTAGCAATGCTAATAAATTGTTTTGAATTTAAAGAAATTTCTATTTATAAACTGTACACAGTTGTACAGAAATGCGTAACAATGAATAAAATATTAAAATTAACCTCCGTATCTCAATGTCAATTGTATGAAAATATCTAACAATTCAAAAATACAAAAATTAACCTCCGCTTCCTCAAATGACAATTGTATAAAAATATCTAACAATGAAAAGGTACAAAAATTAACCTAGACTCCTCAAATGTCAACTGTATACAAATATTAAACAATGAAAAAATAAAAAAATTATTCTTCATATTATCAAATGTCAATTATATAAAAATGTGTAACATTGATAAAATGGAGGAATCAACCCCCGCATCTCAAATGCCTATTATATAAAAATATGTAACAAAGAAAAACACAAAAATTAAACATCGCATCTCTAATATCAAAAGAAAATTCCCATATTTTAATACAGATTCTTCAAAAGAGTATAAATTGCCATAAGAAACAGTTTTTTATAAACTTCATCAGTGTTTTGAGGAGAAAAAAAAACTTTCGATGCATTTTCCACTCCTTCTTTCGGAAGCTGAGCATTTCGATGCATTCAAACCATAGCAAAAAATTTTGTAATAATTATTTAAACAAACAAATTGTCAGAAATTTTTTAAACTAAGTGATTATCAAACATATAAGAAATTAATAACACATTGAGACCGGAGGAGAAAAGTAAAAAAAAGGAAATATAAAAGAAGAAAAAAAAAATTGATACCATTAAAAATCTAACTTTTGTGCATCTTAACACAAAATTGCTAATTCAATAATGTCTTTACCAAAATCAATTTTATTGATAAAAATGCCAATTTCAAATTGCTAATATAAATTGTCTTTAAACTTTAGATAATTTTGTTTCGAAAGTTTGATGATTTTTAAAGTTTGAGTGTTTTATTAAAATGCATTTCAACCACTGATTCACGTTGAAAATACTGAATAGTTGAGTACATTTCAATTGAGTATTTTTTTTCTTCATTAAAGCAAAAATAATTTGCTTGAACTTTGCAAATGATTTTGTCTGTCATTTCTGGAATTGGTTTCATTTTATTTTCTTCGCAGAAACATGAAATTTTATAATAATCTAACCGAATTCGACGTCTTCATACTAAGCTCTCAAAGTCATATAAAACATTATTGGTTTTGTTCTCGGCTATTTTATTCAGACTGCAGTGGAAACTAATAAACTGAATCGTTATTCTTTTCTCTATTCGTCACTTTTTGCTATTGTTTCAAACAATCTGAACCAGATTGAAAATTGTGTGAGTATAATTTCAAAGTCATTAGCTAGTTCTTTTTAAACAAATATCCTTGGTTCCAACGTGTATTATGATTTCGATTAAACGGAATATTTGACAATGAGAGTTAATTTTACGTAATGCACCAAACTGATTACGTGTCTCAAAACGGAATAATTAATCAGTAGAGTCAACGCCTCCTGTAACTAAAAGCCTCCACACGGTTTTTTGTAGGTAGTCCGATTAGACCACTATTAAGGTAAACCAATTCTTTCTTTCTTTATTTATACAAATTGGGCACCTGGGCCGCGCAGAAGGCCCCTATCCCATATATCATGAAGTAAAAAAAGTTAAAATAAAAGACAGTTTGAGTTCAGCAGTCTATGGGGTGGCTGTTACTGGGAGACAAGCACCTTGCTTGCATAACTGAAAGAAAATGAAAATAATAAGAGCAACTTGCTGTTAAACTGTGGATGGCTGTGGTTTGATTGTCAACGTGAAGTAACATGTCAGGATTTCAGTATTGGTAAAGTGTTTGATGCTATTGATGCTTTGGATTATTGATGTAGACTATAGATGCTGGAATTGATGACTATTACTTATGCTGATAGTTGTTGTATGAGGAGTCGGAGGTGAAATGAGCGGCTATTGGTCTTAGTTTTTCGTCTTTTTTATAGTTCTCGAAGTTAAAAATCTGATTGAAGTTGGCTGTGCTGCATTTTATGGCTATATCGTAGAAGTCTGCATTTAATTTATATATATATTCGGATAGAAACGGAATTTTGAGATCTTTATGGATATTTGAATTACGTATGAACCATCTGGCACGAGTGATTTTTCTGAGTATTTTATTTTGACATTGGTTGAGCTTTTTCATTAGGTGTTCGGGTATAGTAGTCCAGGCAGGTGAAGCATATGTAAGAATAGGTCGGATCATAGAGGTGTATAGTAATTTTCTGATTTTTAGTGAGGCATTTTGGTTATAGATGAGAGGTTGGATGATATTAACTGCTGCATTTGCTTTGTCTATCATATTTTTAATATGGTCGCTCCAAGTGAGTTTGCTATTAATTATGAGTCCAAGGTACTTTGCTCTCTTAACTATTGGAATTTGAATGTTGAACAGTTTCGGTTTGCATTGAGGTGAAATTTTAATTCTTCTTTTTTGTATGATGAGGATTTGTGATTTGTCGGCGTTTACGGCTATTTTCCATTTTCTACACCAGTCTTCTATTTCATCTATTTGTTCTTGTAGTTTTATTAGAGCTAAGTTTGGATTTCTGGATTTGATTATTATACCAGTATCATCTGCGTAGAAGGCTGTAATGCTATTGTAATCTGCTTTATTTATAGGGAAATCATAGGTGTAAAGTATATATAAAATTGGTCCAAGTATGCTGCCCTGTGGTACTCCGGCTAAGATGTTTCTTTTTGATGAGATGCAGTTTTGGATAGTCACTTGAAATGTTCGATTTGAGAGATAACAGGATAGAAGTTTGATGAGTCCAGGAGGAAAATTTAGTTGCATTAGTTTGAATATTGTACCGGTGTGCCATACTTTGTCAAATGCTTTTGAGATGTCGATCATTAGGAAAACTATTGTTTCTTTGTTTACTATTGCTCTTCCGGCGTAGTCTATTATTCGAAGTAGCTGTTTGGTTGTATTTAGTTTTTGTCGGAATCCATATTGTTCATCGGGAAGGGCTGTTAAAAGTGGCTTGATTCTGTTGTAAATTATTTTTTCATAGATTTTTCCAATTATATTTAGTAGGCTGATTGGTCTGTAACTCTCAGGGCAACTTGGATTTTTGTTTTTCTTGAGAAATAGAATAACTGATGCATTTTTCCAGATTTGAGGGTAGTGATTTAATGCAAGGCAGCTATTGATGATATGTGTGATCTTCTGAATATAGGTTGGTGGTAGCAGTTTTATCATGATATTTTTGATTCCGTCTTCACCTGGAGCTTTATTGTTTTTTAGGTTTCGGATGATATTACAGATTTCTTCGTTGTTTGTAGGTTCTATTGTTTCTGGTATAGGATGATCTTCATGGAAGTTGTTTACTTTTTCGGTGATTGAATTATGGTGATTTAGATCTGAGTTTGAATTTGGCGAAAATTGGTTTTGAAGGGAATCTGCAAATATTTCTACTTTTTCTTCTATTGAGTATGTTGTGCCAGTTGGTCCGTTGATTGGTCTGTTTATTTGCGGTGCTGTTTTAAATAATTTTGCCATTTTCCAGACTGAGTTATCATTGGTACAGAGGGACGCGACTTTGTTTTGCCAGAGTTGATTTTTGTATTTCTTACTTTGTTTTTTAATCTGTTTATTAAGTTTTCTGATTTCACTGAGGTATGAAGGATCTGCTGTTCGTTGATACCGCTTTCTGTAGTAGTTTCTAAGTCTGATGATGTTTTTAATTTCAAGTGGGAGTCTGTAGTGATGAGCAATTTGTTTGGTTTCAACTGTTGATCTTTTATAGGATTCTAGGATTTCGGATTGTACTTGTTGAATATATGTTTCTATTGTAGGCTCGTCTGTAAACCAATTAGTTAAAGAACCATTTAATATTAAATCTATTAAAAATTAGAAAGTGGTAGCAAATATATGTCTAAAAACTTGTTTAATTTATGAATTTAATTGGTTTGTTTTATTTACTTGTCAACCACTACAGATTCAATTATCAAATATATATGATAAATTTCTCTCAAGTAATTTTAAAATAGAATTTGGGTTCATGTGCACAACTGGTTCGCTTTATAAATAATCTTCGCAGACTACTTATAAGAAACCGTGTGGAGGCTTTCTGATGTAGGAGGTGATGGTAGAGTAGCACAAAGTAATTAACTAATATTATTGGTACAAAGTAAATAGTGTTACTTGTAATTTTATATATGAACTATACTGAATACAAAACAACGAAAATATACAAATGAAGATACGACGGCGAATAAATACAAATAAACGAAAATCTTAGATTTCAATATGAATTCAATTGAATATATATAATATAAATTCAATTAAACTGGGTATTCGATAATGTGGAGTGTTATCTGTAATTTTTTATGTAAACTATACAAAATACAAAATTAAGTTCCCGACGAATAAATACGAATAAAGATACGATGAAAAATAAATACGACTAAAGACCAATAAACGAATATTCTGGTTCCAATGTATATTATGTATTCATAAAGATACGACGACGAATAAAGATGATTAAACAATTATATATAAGATTAAACAAATCTAATGTATATGTATTCAATTAAACCTGGTATTCGATAATGCGAAGTGTTATTTGTAATTTTTCGTATCTACTATACAAAATACAAAATAAAGTCCACGAAGAATGAAGATGAATTAAGGCAAATAAACGAATATCCTGGGTTCCAATGTATATTATTTTTTCAATTAAACTGAGTATTAGATAATGCGGAGGAATTTCATTCTCTATACCAAACTGATTATGTGCCTAAAAATGGTATAATAAACCTGTAGAGTAGCTCAAAGTTAGTAATTAGTATGATTCGTACAAAGTAATTAGTGTTATTTGTAATTTTTGTTATAAATTATACAAAATATAAAATAAAGTAGTTATTTAACGTATAGACACTAGTATATTGGAAATTGTAAAAAGCAACTTACTAATCTTGTCTAACCTTACTAAAGGAAACTTCAAAATCATTTTTGTTTACTCTTCACTACACCACTTTTTGGATAAAAATAGTTTATCGCTTTTTTTACTGTTTTGAATATTTTTTGAGCTTTTTTACCAAATCTCCTTTATTATATAATTTGGGAAAAATATTTTCTAAAGCTGGGCTTACTATCATAGTCAGATAATTCGTTAATATATTACCCAATTAAGTGGATTCGGTAGGGTCTCCAAAATATGATCTAAATTCTTAGCGTCTGTTTATTTAATTTTTATTTTCTTACGTTCATCACTTTATTTAGTATTCATTCGTTCACTTTCCATTTTAGATATAAGTTTGATTTTTTCAATGTTAATAAAAAATAAACTTTTAGAGTGAAAAATCAGTACCCAAATTTGTCTGTCTCACCATTTTGTCGATCATTTCTTTTTTTTCTCTACCGATTAATTATTAGTTTTTAGTGTTGTTAATGAAACTCTTTTAGAATTATTATTTTAGATTAAGTATTAGTTTTTAGTGTTGTTAGTGAAACTCTTTTAGAATTATTACTTTGGATAAAATATTAGTTTTTAGTGTTGTTAATGAAACACGTTTAGAATTATTATTTTAGATTAAATATTAGTTTTTATTGTTGTTAAGGAAACTATTTTAGAATTATTGATTTTTGGTAATTTTTCTGATACCAGGAGTTTTGACCGAAAATCGCTATTTAAAATCATGGTTGACAGAAAGTAACTGGTTTATGAAGGTTGTAAACGATTTTTTAGGAAAAAAAATGAGGTACCTTTCCAATTCACCACCGTAGTCGCCAATTTATTTTTAGATGACCGCTATACTTTTTAAGTAAAAATTGAAATAGTTGAAATTTACTATCACCGGCAAAATGAAGAAGTATAAAAAAATATTCATGATGCTTAAAAAACCCACACGAAAATCAATTTTGAAATTGTTGTATATATTTTATTTAAAAAAAATCTTAAAATTCAGTTTTGTTTTCAACTTTAAAGATAGCCTTTGATATGCTTACAAATAAAGCTTATAGCGCTTATAAATAAATTTTTCTTCTTAAAAATAAAATTCACGTAAACATTAGCAGGTAAGTGTGAGAAATTTTAGAAAATTTTATGAACTTCCAGTAGTTTTTTTAACATACAAATATTTTTCTAAATTTAAATGAAAATTCGATCCAGAAATAGTAGTTTAGTTGCACAAAAATAGCAGTAAAAATGAAAAATAAAAATAAATAGCGCCAAATATCGAGCATCAAATCGGCAGTACATACAACCAAAAGAGATGATATCAAAAGACTGAAAATATATACCATTAAATGTGCATAAAGTGTTGTGTATAGATCCAGTCGCTTAGTGATGCCATTAAAATACTTATATATTGATCCCCATCTTTTTTTCTCAAATGATAATCTTTAGAATATTTGAAATGGATTATTACTTTTCATTTAATGTTGAGAGCCGAGTATTTAAATATTTATGAAAGGGAAAAAAGGGATTTGCATATTTAGGGAGCTCGTGTTCTTTATGTAAGGTAAGGAACAAAAGATTTCGACTTGAACGCATCAACCGAAATAGCTATTCAAACATAAATGGGGGAAGTGTTATCTAAAACTGTAACTGTTGTGGAAAACATACCTCGTTGCGTAAATTTTTCATAGAAAAATTTATGTATTTTTTTTTATCTCAGTAAAATGGTCTATTCGATCAGTGTGTGCCATTTTTTTTACTTTTAATAAATTCGAGGATTTTATTCATTTTAAACGTTTTTTAAATTCGATTTTAAAACAGCGTAATGTTTTAACTCTATCAAGTCTTCTTCTTTTACTTTTTAGTTGTATTTTCCTTACATTTTAATTTAGTATAGACATTTTTTACCCATACTCCGAATAAAAAAAATAGTTTCCGCGTTAGCTTACTTTTTGTAGTTTGTTTGATAGAATATATTTTCCTTCTTAAATAAACCGTAATTAGGAATTTCGAAGTAATTGAAGAGAATGCATACCTGCATACCCTTAAACCTTTAATTTTATACGTTCTCTATTTGCAACATTTTAGAATAATGGCGTCTTATTTTAGGAAAGGAAAAAAACAAAGTGGTAGCACATGCTAATAATTATTTGGATCGATTTTGTAAAAGCATGATAGTTCTATCTTCCATAATACATTACTAATAAGAATATTAATATTTGTATTTGAAGTCAAAACACAGTTCTTTTTGAAGTTAAAGCGGTAAAAAGCAGGAAGTAACATTCACTGGTATTAGCCAGTTTGCAATATTTGCGTTTTTTATATACAGAGCACTTTTTGTGATTGAACATTAGTGAGTTAAGGCAACGCCTCCTACAACTGAAAGCCTCGATACCGTTTTTTATAAGTAGTCCGATCAGACCACTATGATGGTAAATCAGTTGACGAAGGAGCCTTTCAATAGAAAATCTTTAAAAACAAGAAATTGGTAGCAAATATATGTCTAAAAATTTTTTTAATTTATGAATATGGTTGGTTTGTCTTATTTACTTGTCTACCACTACAGATTCAATTCTCATATATATACAACGAATTTCTCTCAGACACTTTTAAGCTACAATTTGGGCTCAAGCGCACAACCGGTTCACTTTTTAAATAGTCTGCGCAGACTACTTATCAAAAACCGTGTGGAGGCTTTTTAATGTAGGAGGTGTTGGTTAAGGCAGCTAAAAAATTTGAAAATATGGTAAAAAAATTATGAGGCATAAAACCATTTCAACATATTTGCATTAATAACTTAACTACTACAGTGCTTTAATAACTTAAAGCACTAAACACAGATACAAAATCACAAGAGTTTATGAATGTGAAAAAAGCGAAAGAGTTTATGAATTTGAAAGCGAACAATAGTAAATTTGCGAGTTTTCTGAAATAAAATTGTTTGCAGTTATTTTATTTTAGAAGCTTCGTGTGAATCCTGGATTATAGATACAAATCTGAAGAACCCGTTTCCGAAGCAAGCTTGAATTAGTACTTAAGCAAGACGGCCAATTCTTTACGTTTTTTAGAAAAATTTTGTGGCAGTGAAGTTTTTTTAAATTTCTACCACTCTTTAAAATATTTCGCAAAAAGCGTAGTAGAGCGGTATTGGCTCAGGGGATGGAGCATCCACCTTCTTATAAGATGGACTAGATTCGAATCTCAGCGTAGGCTGGTCGATACGAATTCCACACACGGCTCACAACGATCACAGTGCTGACGTAAAATATCCGCATTGGTTGATGGATCGGGGCAAGAATCTCTTTTTTCGTTGGACTAACCATGGGAGAGTTTACTCTCCATTTAACGCACTTGTGGGTTAGTTCTGCCAAGAAGTCCTCCATGAAGACAAAATTTCTTCCAATGAAAGATCCAAGAGTTCCTTCGTCTTTTGGATTGGGTTCAAAATTCCAAGACTATGGCATTGGTAATCGTAAACTCAAAATAGGTTGGTTGTTCAACGACGGTTATAACATAAAAAAGCTTAGTAGTTGGCAGTCTTGTTAAGTTTAAAAACCATAAATCTTATAGAATACTGGAAGCTCCCAAAAATCCAATTTAAATAAAGGAAAAAAACTCTTGATTTGATTCTTTTCTTGAAACCATGAAAGCAAAAAAATGAAGAAAGAACCTTGGAAAAATCAAGTATATAAATAAAAGCATCATTTGTTAAAATGCTAAATTGCCCAGGAAAGTTACTTTAAAAAATTAAATTTGAATTGCACACACAAAAACAATTGTCAAATATTATTCAAATCTACTTGATACTTCATTCGTTACTAAAATATGTAGAGTAAAGTAATTACTTTGCTTACGGCCTTTATCATGGTGAAGCTTGTCATTCACATTCACTTGTTAAACCAGCAAAACGTAAATACTTCTCAGATCAACTTGCATCAATCTTTGCAAATATAAAATCGCTTTTGTTGCAGTGGTGATTTTTTCAGTGAGGAAACGGTAAAAATTCTAACATTTTATGCATATTAAAGTACTACTACTACTTTTACTACTACTATTAATAATAATATGGAAGTGTTTTAGTCACTTTTGGTTTTAACTGCCTGCAGTTTAAATTTCTCTAAACTATTACTTTAAATTATGGTTTTTCTCATTTAATCAACTTTCAAAATGCAATTTTTTATGTACATTAAATTAAAGTAATAAACATATTTTGAAATAAATAAAACAAATTGCACAATCGATAAAAAATTTATGGTAGAAAAGTATATTTTATGGAAAAACCAGTGACGCAGACTCCCTCTATTGCATCCTTATTGTTGCTGTATTATTATTAATGTTTACACAACCTAGTTACCACCCTATTTTTCAAATATCTATTTGTAAAATAAACTTTTGCGATGAATGCATTTCGTAGAAGAAATAAACAATAACTTATTTTCTAAGTATACTTAATTTCTTTTTAATCTGGTGTGTTGTTAATATGAGGTGAATTTGCCTATATTTAGAAGATAATAATAGATCCCCCCCCAGTTACATTTGATTTAAATGTTGCCAACTTAAATAAAGAAATATCTGTCATTATGGTGCCACATAAAGCAAACATACCAACAGGAAAAATAGTTTCAAATTTCAATTTTATCAACTTAATATATATCAATAGATAAATTGTCAGTTTTTAATTTTTCACTCGTTGGTTTAAATCTAGATTGATTTTACTTTTTAAAGATTTTAAATTTAATGATGTATTATTATTTATGGCTTCGCATACTTAATGTATTTTGAGCAGCAAAGTAATAAAAAATGTGTTTAAATATCATATTTCTTGATTACAATTGATAAACAAAATTAATTTGATTACGTAATTTGTTACTGAAATCAACAATTGCTGGCAATCAACCATTAACAACCGCAATATTTATAAATAATAACTTTCTTCATAATTAAGAAGACTTAATTACGGTTTCAATTTAATTACAAAAACACATTTCTTCTTTCAAACAAACTTCCTTTTTTATATAAATCTAATGGGAAAAAAAGCTACTTACTTCACTGTCTTCATTTGAATATTACATTAAATACGGACATAAAAAGTGAAACCTCGGGATAAAAAACGAAAATCTTAATTGCCTCCATATCTTTTAATGGAACGTCGCTTTTTGGAACAACTAGGGAATAAATTTATTTTTTTTCTAAACTATAATAAATATACTTTCGTATCAAATTACAAATACACGTTAGAGAAGAGTAGATGATGAAGAACTTTACAAGGAGTGGATTTCTTGTCGGTAGATCTGTAAATCCAACAAGAATTTTCTGCTAAGCCTCGCATTGTAGTGGAGGAGAGTTGAGATGTTTTCCCGCTTCCAAGAAATAAAATCCCGGTAGCTATTACTCTTCATTTAAATGTCGTTCGGACTGCAGCACGATAAAATACTGTTTTCTACCTCTGTAATATGTTTCTTGGGGATTTCAGATTTATATTTCGTCGAAAACTTGTAGTATGGTTTTATATGTAGCCTTCCATTGAAGTATAGATTCGAGTTTCGATATATTTTCTCTATTCTGAATTTTACTGCATACATAAATATGATAGAATATTTATACGGATGAATATTAACAGAATTTTAGAAAATTTTTTGTTTTTACAATTTATATTACTTTCCAGAAATATAACATGAATATATTATTACTGCTAATGGAGGTGCTGCAATTTTCAATAAATTTGTAAACAATAGGTGTTTTTAAATTTTCGTAATATTTTCATTGGCAATTTTTTTTATTTATAATATAAAACACGATAACAAAAATGTTCGAATTCTAATAAAGAGTCGAAAACTTTTTTTTGCATGTAACGTTTGGTTAATTACGGATTCTAGAAGTTGTGATGTATTTTTCTACTTTAATTCATTCTTACTTTATTCATACTAGGCTAGAATATACACTGTTAAAATTCTAATTCTAAAATTATGGTAAAATTACCGACAGCAATTTATCCATCCAATTAACCGTAATCGAATTTTAAATATCTGACGATTTTGAAATAAAATTTCTCAGGAACTATTCAATCGGTTTTGTACATTGTCATGTAAAATTATATTCTTCAAAATGATGCAACATACAAATCGAATTTTCTTTCGAAAGGATGTAATAAAAGTTCTTCAAAGTTTTTGCTCGCTGTGCATTCTACTCAGACGAAAGGTTAATTTTTAAAACTCCTTATCGAGAAATCTGTTCATTTTTTAACATCAGGGTCACAAAATCTTTTGATTTGGAAAATTTTAACTTACAGCAAATCAAAATTTCAGTCAAATTGACTGAAACCTAATTCCTATATAAAATGTGCGGGATCCTCTCGAGAATGTAATAATTAGGATGCCATTCTTTATCTTCTTGAAAAAAAGCTCGTAGGAATGTGGACCTGTATTAGATCGACCTCATAATGTTAGGTTTTAAATATTGTAGTGTTAATAAAATATGCATCTTAATTAAAGAAGTAATAGTACATTAACACTCAAGTTTTTTTTCGGATATTTACTCTTGCTTTCATTGCTTTAGTTGTTAACAAAGTATTCTATAAGTGTAGGTTTATAAGTCATATATTGTGGTTGAAGCGAAAATCGTTCTTATATCTTAGAAAGCGAATTAGTTACGTTGCCATTTTCCAGTTGCAATAATTAAAAAAATAAAAAAAGACAGCAAATTTTTAAAGGTTATTATAATGATGTATTCTATGCAATTTACTACAGGTTATCTAAATCTAATTTACTACATGATCTTTTCTATAAAAGGGGAAAAAATGAATTCTCAAAACCACTATCATAAAATCAAATTATTATTGATTATTTAAATTTTTGAACCATAACGTGTAAATAGAAATCCATTTGGCGCCCCAAACTTTATTTTTGTCATGCCATGTCTTACTCTAATTTCATGATGAATGGGAAAAGATTATCCGGGAAATGTAGAAATTTCTTTAAAAAAAAACTTATATTGCCATTCCTTAATTGGCTAATGATCGGTGGCTGTAATTAACGCCTGCTATAACTGAAAGCCTCCACACGGTTTTTTATAGGTAGTCCGATCAGACCACTGTGAAGGATATCCACTTTCCGAACGAGTCAGTTAATACAAAATCTAGTTGAAATAAGAAAGTGGTAGCAAATATATGACTGAAATTTTTTTTAATTTATGAATATTATTGGTTTGCCTTATTCACTTGTCTACCACTACAGATTCAATTCTCAAATATATATGATAAATGTCTCTCAATTACTTTTATAAAAGGTTTTGGGTTCATGCGCACAACTGGTTCACTTTTTAAATAGTCTACGTGGACTACTTATAAAAGACCGTGTGGAGGCTTTTTGATGTAGGAGGTGATGCTGTAATTCGAAACAATATAAATGAAAACCTGAGAGGAAAATCATTTAATTTAAAACTGGTTTCCGTCAAGATTATAATCATTACTATTTCTAATTATAAATTATCCACCACCATTTACTATTTTTCCGAGTAATAAATATTTCTATATAAATGTTTAAATGATAGAAAAATCTTAGTAGTCACGGATATCTAAATTTTCCTGAAAACAAGCAAAATTTAAACCAATTTTGCTGTTTACCATCTTGAAACTGCTTCCAGCCCAGATCAACAGTTGCTATAGCTCACATAAAACTTACAGACGAGAATTAAAAAAAAAGCTAAAACAATTTTTTTAAAGATATTGTGTGGAAAGCAAATTTCTCTCTTTTCATTAACACAAATCAAGAAAAAAATTTCATAATTTGCTGATCGGCGAAGAACGAAAACGATCTTATTAACAACAGAAAACGATAAAAAAGGTAGCAATTTTTTTTTTCACTTTATAACAATTATACCTTAGTTTCAGAAGAAAAAAAATCTTGGCTTTGTCGCTAGCACTTACAATAATTGACAAACTCATTTCTTCATTGTGCTTTCGTTTGAGCCGCAAAGCTGTTCTCCGGTTACAGTTAGTCTTTAAAGAAATACTTCTGAGTAAATAAGACTTTCAGGTTTCTTTTTTGTATGCAAATGTATGTTCGCTTCAAGTGAGGATGCACTTATGCGTAATTAAATTAGTGTGTTTGACGTACTTTAAATTCAGTTTCTCTCCATTTTTAAAGAAGAATAATGCAGCTAAGAAAACATTTTAGAATTCATAAACTTGAGTAGGTGCCGTCATTATTTCTTTAAAATGTAATAGAATTGTTGGTTTTTGTTATATTTATGAAATATAATTTTTTTTTTTGAAAAGTTAACTAAATATTTCGTGTTTTAATTAGATTTTATTATGAATAAAAATTATTCTCAAATATTAAAATGAATATGCAACCTATTAATGAACTTAAATATTAAAATCAAAATAAATCCCAATAAATAAATCAAATTCCCAATCTTTTTTCGGAAATGAAACCTTAAATGTTCGAGATTCTCTTGGCGGGACACCAACATTATCAAAACAGTTTATTACCAGCTGTGAATATACTGAACAAAAAAAAAAGTACCAATTATTTTGAACACATTTTATGTAATAAATAAAATATTTTAAATTATGAACTGTTTCTTGACGTATGGATCTGCTGACAATCAATAGAATAAGTTGAATTATGTTTTCCAAAAAGAACTGCTATATGCATTGAGAAAAATTTTCAGGGAAACTAATTTTTTTTCAATTTTTTATTATTTTACTTTGAAATAGAAATCCCCGATTAACAATCGCTTATGATATTTTCTTGTAAATATTTTCTTGTAAATATTTTTTTTTTTTATAAATTCTTCTTCTTATAGTTATTAAAAAAATAATTAATATTGAAAAAGTACATTTTTTAAGAAAGGGGTAGAAAATCAATCACAAGTTAATAATTTTGCGCTGACTACCAGTATCAAATACAAGTATCAAATACTAAATTAAATCAGCTGCGCATTGCGAGGCCTTAAAATAACACTAATTAACTTGATTTTTTGGTACGCTAGCTTGAACCGCCCATAAAGATATAATTTTTAGTAGTAGCAAAATTTTTATTTTATTGTTAAATTATTGGCTTTAAAAGCAGAGTTGCCAACTTTCCAAGCATTTTGGGAAAATTTCTTCTAGTAGTAGTTAAGTCTATGTTTCACTTTTTGTTTCGCGCCAGCCAGGTGGCCAAGCAGTTAGCATGCCTAGTTGCAAAGGCAATGGTAGCGGGTTCGAATCCCACTTAGGGCATGGATGTTTCTCTCTGTGTTCTCCTCTTTTGTGTGACTGTGTTGAGTGGGTAATGTTGCTCGACTTCCTGACCAAGGTTCACAGGTGCCCCCTGGGAAACGTTAAAGAGCAACACTACTGGCATCATTGAAATGTGTGCGACATTGCCCTATTTTTTAATTGCCAGTTATAAAGTATTGTGCAAAAAGTGTAGTAGTTGGCAGCTCTGTTAAGGTTTTTTTAAGGTTTGAAATTGACAGTTTATCTTTTTGTAAAAAAAATCACGCGAGATAGAACCATTTTTAACGGTTAATGAATTTAAATACAAAAATTAAAATAGTTATGAATTTAAATACCAATATTAAAATATCATTCATAATGAATTTGAATGTAATAATATCAAGAGCAATTATTTTGAATACTAAAAATAAAATATCAATAATAATGAATTTTAATACCATAATCAAAAATTCTTCAGTAATCATAGTAGAATGTGAGTATATTCCTCAAAAAGAGACCATGCCCTAAAACTATTTATGAGGAAAAGACTTTCGTTCCTTTCGCCTTGCTTTTCATATTGAATATGAGGATGATAACATTGAATATTTTAATATGATCTTGATTAATTTCTAAAAACTTAAGTTCAAGTATTTCGTGATGTGTTTGTCTTCAGATAGGTTTACGATGCTAAGTTGACTTTCTGTGCTTTACCCCAAACATTTCTGTTAAAATGGTAACACGTGTGTCAAAGTTTGATATTATAAAGTCTTTATGGTCGTCGTCGTTTTAAAATAATGGAAATACTTTACTATATTTCTTTTAGCAATACAAGTAAACAATATAGTGAATAATATTTCTTTAAGCAACAAATGTTTTGAAAAAGCTTACATAGCGAAAATTTAAAGAAAAAATGTTTTGAAAAGTTTACATAGCAATTTAAAAGATCATACCTGGAGTGTTTAGAAATGAAGTCTTTTTTACCCATGAAAAATTTGAATCGTTCAAAACGAGTTAAAAGCTAAGTTAACGAAAGTTAAAAGCTCAGTTTCTTCTTAGTACCACTGAAATTAGAAAAACAGTCTTACATAAGTAGTATTATAATCTGAAGTTTATAATATTTATGTAAGATGAAGTTGAGATGTTTATGAAGATGATAATATTTATATATTATACTTTTATTATAATTTTAATTATTATTTTTATAAAAATAGTTTTTATTATTTCCCTTAAAAATACTTTTCTTTTTCTAAACTTGTTTTCTATATATATATATATATATATATATATATATCCACCATATTACATTATGTTGGGAACAGAAACCTAAAACTTTAGATATGGTAATTCTACATATGTAAATGAAAAATTACAGAATTGACAATAATAATTCTTCTCACAAATGCAAAAGTGCATTAATACTTCTTTAGATTTATTAGGCTTATATTTTTAGACGTTACTTATTTAAAAATGAATTATATTTTTGAAGTTAGACAAATAAGAAAAATAAAATGTTTGAAAAAAAATATTGTAATCAATTCATTTGACGAAAGTAAATTGGAGAAGTCTAGAATTTTTTTACAATAAATAGGAGAAGAATTTCTTTGAAAATTTGTATTTATTTCAATTTTTTTGCTTTTATTCTCTTAAGAGAAAGAATCAAATTTGCATTGATAAATAGCAAAAGAGGTATGTTTAAGAAATCAAAACGTTTAATTATTCAGTTTTTAAGAAGGTAGCAAATTGGCTTTGAATTATTTTTCCATCGAGAGTATCTTGTCTGGAGAATCGATTTTTTTAAATCCCTTTTTTTTGTATAATCTAATTATATATGTTTCTAAATTCATTTATTTAAATGAGTTTCTTCTGAATCCAGAAAATTTTTGATTTTAAAGAAGAATTGCAGGATATATATTTCAGTTTTCTTAAAATCTTTTTTATATTCTTGTGACATCTTAAATTTATTATTTACGACGTTAGCATTCTCTAATGTTATATTTTGAAACTAATAGGATGGATTCTTTTCTTCTTTTTTATATCTATTAGTTTACTATTTATTCGGTTGCTGTTCTAGTATCATATCTTCCAACTGTTACTCTTCCATGGAAGATATTTCTTCGTGAAAGTCAAATGTTTGCTTTAATATTTGAATATCGGTTTAAAACAATAATACATATAACTTTGAACTAATTTATCTGTATAAAAGACCAAATGATCTTGCGCTGATATTAACAAGCGTTTATGATATTTATGATAATAATAATAATAATAATAATAATAATAATAATAATAATAATAATAATAATAATAGAGCAGTGATAGCCCAGTGGTGAAGGTACTAAATTGTCGCTGTGAAGAAATGTGGTATGATTTTTAGTGGTGACCTCTATTCCCCCCGGCTTTAGATCGATAGGTACCAGCTTATCAAGGAAGTAAAGTTGGCCTGTGTGCAATGCTGACCACGTTGCCACAAACATGCCATCTGTCATGAAATAGTGGAGCCTAAATCACCAATGATCCTCTTGTCCCACAAACGGCTCTTACAGGAATGCTATATTTCGTGAATAATAATTAAAAAATAACGTGTTTACTTTTCAAAAGAATAAAAATTATGAGTTATTAAAATTTTGGTTTTAATTATTTGAAGAACGCTTGAGGGCAATTGATAAAAATTGTTTCAAAAGCAAGGCTTTTATTCCACCAGTTTTTAAAAACGTATAACTATCAAAATGTGCTTTTTCAGTCACGGAATATAACTTATAAATTGTATTCTAATAAATAAAAAATACAATTGTAAATAAAAATAAATTGACCATTCCTTTAAATAATTTAAATTAAAAAAATGGACCATTCGTACTTAATTAATGGTAACTTAATTTACGTAACTGTTATGGGATGACAAATTTTTTTTCCCTCCAGATCTTCCCTGCTTTTTATTATGTATGTTTATCATAATTTTTGAGCCACATGAAATAAAGATACAATTTTCAAAAACTACTATGTTCGAAAATGTTATACAAATTTTTTAAACTAGTAGAGATATTCAGATTTAGTTTTTGACTTAAGTTCAACACTTGCCATACTGCTGAAGCAAAGAAAACTTTGCAAAACTGGCGTATCGAAATATTGATGGTTACGCTGATTTTCTGAATAGGAGTTTTGAACTCAAGGATGGTTTTGAGACTATAAGTGTTAACTCTGTTTTTAATATTGCCTCACAAAAGCGTGTCACAAGGGTTAAAATCAGGAGGATGGGGTGGCTTCGAAGATAGATGTAAGATGAGAAACATTAGATTTCGAGATTTTTACCGAAAAATGAACAAGAGCAACAATAATAAACATCATACCTAAAAAAAAAAAAAAAAAAAAAAAAAAAAAAAAACGAGTTTTAACGACTAAAAAGCTGTTAAGTTTTCCTTCGTGTAGCTCAATTGTAGTGATTGTATAATTAGAGTGTTTATGTTAAAATGGAAAATGCTATTTGGGTTTAAATTTAAACATAGTAAGTTCCTGGGATAATAAAGTTTAAAACGGATTATCTAAAACCCCTCCATCGAGTCTTTTCATAATATTTGTTCGTCTAAAATCTCTCTTTGACCAATTATTGAGAAAAGCTTACTCTTAACTATTAAGTTCTTTTCTATTAAAAATAGGTTATAAATAATTATCAATGTAATAATTAATTATAAAAATTATTTAATGTTTTCAATTTAGGAAGTACTGATAATTTGACCTCAATGAGGAGAATTATCCACAGGTGCTAAATTTGCCCTCTTTATTGCACGATTATGACATACTTAGGAATAATGTAACATTTTATTTATTATATACTACATACAAATACTATTAAACTATTATACAACCTATAGAAATTATCCCTATTATAAAAAATGAAAAGCTCTGATTTTGAGTGGGATTTGAGGTTTTTTCTCTTTCTGTTAACCAATATGATAAAATCAAGGATGTGCCTTCATTTCCCGCCTCTAACAGCATTTTCCATTATTTTAACCTTAATTCGTTAAGCAGTACATTTTCATTAAAGATCAAATGTATGAGTAATATTTCATCAGTATATAATATTGATAAACCATTTAGCGTGTCGTTTTTTTAAAGTTTTTAAACACTTACAATAAATACTTTCTAAATGCTTCAATTTCTTCATTTAAATACGTTAGCATGCCTAGTTAATGAATTTAAATACAAAAATTAAAATAGTTATGAATTTAAATACCAATATTAAAATATCATTCATAATGAATTTGAATGTAATAATATCAAGAGCAATTATTTTGAATACTAAAAATAAAATATCAATAATAATGAATTTTAATACCATAATCAAAAATTCTTCAGTAATCATAGTAGAATGTGAGTATATTCCTCAAAAAGAGACCATGCCCTAAAACTATTTATGAGGAAAAGACTTTCGTTCCTTTCGCCTTGCTTTTCATATTGAATATGAGGATGATAACATTGAATATTTTAATATGATCTTGATTAATTTCTAAAAAATTAAGTTCAAGTATTTCGTGATGTGTTTGTCTTCAGATAGGTTTACGATGCTAAGTTGACTTTCTGTGCTTTACCCCAAACATTTCTGTTAAAATGGTAACACGTGTGTCAAAGTTTGATATTATAAAGTCTTTATGGTCGTCGTCGTTTTAAAATAATGGAAATACTTTACTATATTTCTTTTAGCAATACAAGTAAACAATATAGTGAATAATATTTCTTTAAGCAACAAATGTTTTGAAAAAGCTTACATAGCGAAAATTTAAAGAAAAAATGTTTTGAAAAGTTTACATAGCAATTTAAAAGATCATACCTGGAGTGTTTAGAAATGAAGTCTTTTTTACCCATGAAAAATTTGAATCGTTCAAAACGAGTTAAAAGCTAAGTTAACGAAAGTTAAAAGCTCAGTTTCTTCTTAGTACCACTGAAATTAGAAAAACAGTCTTACATAAGTAGTATTATAATCTGAAGTTTATAATATTTATGTAAGATGAAGTTGAGATGTTTATGAAGATGATAATATTTATATATTATACTTTTATTATAATTTTAATTATTATTTTTATAAAAATAGTTTTTATTATTTCCCTTAAAAATACTTTTCTTTTTCTAAACTTGTTTTCTATATATATATATATATATATATATATATATATCCACCATATTACATTATGTTGGGAACAGAAACCTAAAACTTTAGATATGGTAATTCTACATATGTAAATGAAAAATTACAGAATTGACAATAATAATTCTTCTCACAAATGCAAAAGTGCATTAATACTTCTTTAGATTTATTAGGCTTATATTTTTAGACGTTACTTATTTAAAAATGAATTATATTTTTGAAGTTAGACAAATAAGAAAAATAAAATGTTTGAAAAAAAATATTGTAATCAATTCATTTGACGAAAGTAAATTGGAGAAGTCTAGAATTTTTTTACAATAAATAGGAGAAGAATTTCTTTGAAAATTTGTATTTATTTCAATTTTTTTGCTTTTATTCTCTTAAGAGAAAGAATCAAATTTGCATTGATAAATAGCAAAAGAGGTATGTTTAAGAAATCAAAACGTTTAATTATTCAGTTTTTAAGAAGGTAGCAAATTGGCTTTGAATTATTTTTCCATCGAGAGTATCTTGTCTGGAGAATCGATTTTTTTAAATCCCTTTTTTTTGTATAATCTAATTATATATGTTTCTAAATTCATTTATTTAAATGAGTTTCTTCTGAATCCAGAAAATTTTTGATTTTAAAGAAGAATTGCAGGATATATATTTCAGTTTTCTTAAAATCTTTTTTATATTCTTGTGACATCTTAAATTTATTATTTACGACGTTAGCATTCTCTAATGTTATATTTTGAAACTAATAGGATGGATTCTTTTCTTCTTTTTTATATCTATTAGTTTACTATTTATTCGGTTGCTGTTCTAGTATCATATCTTCCAACTGTTACTCTTCCATGGAAGATATTTCTTCGTGAAAGTCAAATGTTTGCTTTAATATTTGAATATCGGTTTAAAACAATAATACATATAACTTTGAACTAATTTATCTGTATAAAAGACCAAATGATCTTGCGCTGATATTAACAAGCGTTTATGATATTTATGATAATAATAATAATAATAATAATAATAATAATAATAATAATAATAATACTAATAATAATAATAATAATAATAATAATAGAGCAGTGATAGCCCAGTGGTGAAGGTACTAAATTGTCGCTGTGAAGAAATGTGGTATGATTTTTAGTGGTGACCTCTATTCCCCCCGGCTTTAGATCGATAGGTACCAGCTTATCAAGGAAGTAAAGTTGGCCTGTGTGCAATGCTGACCACGTTGCCACAAACATGCCATCTGTCATGAAATAGTGGAGCCTAAATCACCAATGATCCTCTTGTCCCACAAACGGCTCTTACAGGAATGCTATATTTCGTGAATAATAATTAAAAAATAACGTGTTTACTTTTCAAAAGAATAAAAATTATGAGTTATTAAAATTTTGGTTTTAATTATTTGAAGAACGCTTGAGGGCAATTGATAAAAATTGTTTCAAAAGCAAGGCTTTTATTCCACCAGTTTTTAAAAACGTATAACTATCAAAATGTGCTTTTTCAGTCACGGAATATAATTTATAAATTGTATTCTAATAAATAAAAAATACAATTGTAAATAAAAATAAATTGACCATTCCTTTAAATAATTTAAATTAAAAAAATGGACCATTCGTACTTAATTAATGGTAACTTAATTTACGTAACTGTTATGGGATGACAAATTTTTTTTCCCTCCAGATCTTCCCTGCTTTTTATTATGTATGTTTATCATAATTTTTGAGCCACATGAAATAAAGATACAATTTTCAAAAACTACTATGTTCGAAAATGTTATACAAATTTTTTAAACTAGTAGAGATATTCAGATTTAGTTTTTGACTTAAGTTCAACACTTGCCATACTGCTGAAGCAAAGAAAACTTTGCAAAACTGGCGTATCGAAATATTGATGGTTACGCTGATTTTCTGAATAGGAGTTTTGAACTCAAGGATGGTTTTGAGACTATAAGTGTTAACTCTGTTTTTAATATTGCCTCACAAAAGCGTGTCACAAGGGTTAAAATCAGGAGGATGGGGTGGCTTCGAAGATAGATGTAAGATGAGAAACATTAGATTTCGAGATTTTTACCGAAAAATGAACAAGAGCAACAATAATAAACATCATACCTAAAAAAAAAAAAAAAAAAAAAAAAAAAAAACGAGTTTTAACGACTAAAAAGCTGTTAAGTTTTCCTTCGTGTAGCTCAATTGTAGTGATTGTATAATTAGAGTGTTTATGTTAAAATGGAAAATGCTATTTGGGTTTAAATTTAAACATAGTAAGTTCCTGGGATAATAAAGTTTAAAACGGATTATCTAAAACCCCTCCATCGAGTCTTTTCATAATATTTGTTCGTCTAAAATCTCTCTTTGACCAATTATTGAGAAAAGCTTACTCTTAACTATTAAGTTCTTTTCTATTAAAAATAGGTTATAAATAATTATCAATGTAATAATTAATTATAAAAATTATTTAATGTTTTCAATTTAGGAAGTACTGATAATTTGACCTCAATGAGGAGAATTATCCACAGGTGCTAAATTTGCCCTCTTTATTGCACGATTATGACATACTTAGGAATAATGTAACATTTTATTTATTATATACTACATACAAATACTATTAAACTATTATACAACCTATAGAAATTATCCCTATTATAAAAAATGAAAAGCTCTGATTTTGAGTGGGATTTGAGGTTTTTTCTCTTTCTGTTAACCAATATGATAAAATCAAGGATGTGCCTTCATTTCCCGCCTCTAACAGCATTTTCCATTATTTTAACCTTAATTCGTTAAGCAGTACATTTTCATTAAAGATCAAATGTATGAGTAATATTTCATCAGTATATAATATTGATAAACCATTTAGCGTGTCGTTTTTTTAAAGTTTTTAAACACTTACAATAAATACTTTCTAAATGCTTCAATTTCTTCATTTAAATACGTTAGCATGCCTAGTTAATGAATTTAAATACAAAAATTAAAATAGTTATGAATTTAAATACCAATATTAAAATATCATTCATAATGAATTTGAATGTAATAATATCAAGAGCAATTATTTTGAATACTAAAAATAAAATATCAATAATAATGAATTTTAATACCATAATCAAAAATTCTTTAGTAATCATAGTAGAATGTGAGTATATTCCTCAAAAAGAGACCATGCCCTAAAACTATTTATGAGGAAAAGACTTTCGTTCCTTTCGCCTTGCTTTTCATATTGAATATGAGGATGATAACATTGAATATTTTAATATGATCTTGATTAATTTCTAAAAACTTAAGTTCAAGTATTTCGTGATGTGTTTGTCTTCAGATAGGTTTACGATGCTAAGTTGACTTTCTGTGCTTTACCCCAAACATTTCTGTTAAAATGGTAACACGTGTGTCAAAGTTTGATATTATAAAGTCTTTATGGTCGTCGTCGTTTTAAAATAATGGAAATACTTTACTATATTTCTTTTAGCAATACAAGTAAACAATATAGTGAATAATATTTCTTTAAGCAACAAATGTTTTGAAAAAGCTTACATAGCGAAAATTTAAAGAAAAAATGTTTTGAAAAGTTTACATAGCAATTTAAAAGATCATACCTGGAGTGTTTAGAAATGAAGTCTTTTTTACCCATGAAAAATTTGAATCGTTCAAAACGAGTTAAAAGCTAAGTTAACGAAAGTTAAAAGCTCAGTTTCTTCTTAGTACCACTGAAATTAGAAAAACAGTCTTACATAAGTAGTATTATAATCTGAAGTTTATAATATTTATGTAAGATGAAGTTGAGATGTTTATGAAGATGATAATATTTATATATTATACTTTTATTATAATTTTAATTATTATTTTTATAAAAATAGTTTTTATTATTTCCCTTAAAAATACTTTTCTTTTTCTAAACTTGTTTTCTATATATATATATATATATATATATATATATCCACCATATTACATTATGTTGGGAACAGAAACCTAAAACTTTAGATATGGTAATTCTACATATGTAAATGAAAAATTACAGAATTGACAATAATAATTCTTCTCACAAATGCAAAAGTGCATTAATACTTCTTTAGATTTATTAGGCTTATATTTTTAGACGTTACTTATTTAAAAATGAATTATATTTTTGAAGTTAGACAAATAAGAAAAATAAAATGTTTGAAAAAAAATATTGTAATCAATTCATTTGACGAAAGTAAATTGGAGAAGTCTAGAATTTTTTTACAATAAATAGGAGAAGAATTTCTTTGAAAATTTGTATTTATTTCAATTTTTTTGCTTTTATTCTCTTAAGAGAAAGAATCAAATTTGCATTGATAAATAGCAAAAGAGGTATGTTTAAGAAATCAAAACGTTTAATTATTCAGTTTTTAAGAAGGTAGCAAATTGGCTTTGAATTATTTTTCCATCGAGAGTATCTTGTCTGGAGAATCGATTTTTTTAAATCCCTTTTTTTTGTATAATCTAATTATATATGTTTCTAAATTCATTTATTTAAATGAGTTTCTTCTGAATCCAGAAAATTTTTGATTTTAAAGAAGAATTGCAGGATATATATTTCAGTTTTCTTAAAATCTTTTTTATATTCTTGTGACATCTTGAATTTATTATTTACGACGTTAGCATTCTCTAATGTTATATTTTGAAACTAATAGGATGGATTCTTTTCTTCTTTTTTATATCTATTAGTTTACTATTTATTCGGTTGCTGTTCTAGTATCATATCTTCCAACTGTTACTCTTCCATGGAAGATATTTCTTCGTGAAAGTCAAATGTTTGCTTTAATATTTGAATATCGGTTTAAAACAATAATACATATAACTTTGAACTAATTTATCTGTATAAAAGACCAAATGATCTTGCGCTGATATTAACAAGCGTTTATGATATTTATGATAATAATAATAATAATAATAATAATAATAATAATAATAATAATAATAATAATAGAGCAGTGATAGCCCAGTGGTGAAGGTACTAAATTGTCGCTGTGAAGAAATGTGGTATGATTTTTAGTGGTGACCTCTATTCCCCCCGGCTTTAGATCGATAGGTACCAGCTTATCAAGGAAGTAAAGTTGGCCTGTGTGCAATGCTGACCACGTTGCCACAAACATGCCATCTGTCATGAAATAGTGGAGCCTAAATCACCAATGATCCTCTTGTCCCACAAACGGCTCTTACAGGAATGCTATATTTCGTGAATAATAATTAAAAAATAACGTGTTTACTTTTCAAAAGAATAAAAATTATGAGTTATTAAAATTTTGGTTTTAATTATTTGAAGAACGCTTGAGGGCAATTGATAAAAATTGTTTCAAAAGCAAGGCTTTTATTCAACCAGTTTTTAAAAACGTATAACTATCAAAATGTGCTTTTTCAGTCACGGAATATAATTTATAAATTGTATTCTAATAAATAAAAAATACAATTGTAAATAAAAATAAATTGACCATTCCTTTAAATAATTTAAATTAAAAAAATGGACCATTCGTACTTAATTAATGGTAACTTAATTTACGTAACTGTTATGGGATGACAAATTTTTTTTCCCTCCAGATCTTCCCTGCTTTTTATTATGTATGTTTATCATAATTTTTGAGCCACATGAAATAAAGATACAATTTTCAAAAACTACTATGTTCGAAAATGTTATACAAATTTTTTAAACTAGTAGAGATATTCAGATTTAGTTTTTGACTTAAGTTCAACACTTGCCATACTGCTGAAGCAAAGAAAACTTTGCAAAACTGGCGTATCGAAATATTGATGGTTACGCTGATTTTCTGAATAGGAGTTTTGAACTCAAGGATGGTTTTGAGACTATAAGTGTTAACTCTGTTTTTAATATTGCCTCACAAAAGCGTGTCACAAGGGTTAAAATCAGGAGGATGGGGTGGCTTCGAAGATAGATGTAAGATGAGAAACATTAGATTTCGAGATTTTTACCGAAAAATGAACAAGAGCAACAATAATAAACATCATACCTAAAAAAAAAAAAAAAAAAAAAAAAAAAAAAAAACGAGTTTTAACGACTAAAAAGCTGTTAAGTTTTCCTTCGTGTAGCTCAATTGTAGTGATTGTATAATTAGAGTGTTTATGTTAAAATGGAAAATGCTATTTGGGTTTAAATTTAAACATAGTAAGTTCCTGGGATAATAAAGTTTAAAACGGATTATCTAAAACCCCTCCATCGAGTCTTTTCATAATATTTGTTCGTCTAAAATCTCTCTTTGACCAATTATTGAGAAAAGCTTACTCTTAACTATTAAGTTCTTTTCTATTAAAAATAGGTTATAAATAATTATCAATGTAATAATTAATTATAAAAATTATTTAATGTTTTCAATTTAGGAAGTACTGATAATTTGACCTCAATGAGGAGAATTATCCACAGGTGCTAAATTTGCCCTCTTTATTGCACGATTATGACATACTTAGGAATAATGTAACATTTTATTTATTATATACTACATACAAATACTATTAAACTATTATACAACCTATAGAAATTATCCCTATTATAAAAAATGAAAAGCTCTGATTTTGAGTGGGATTTGAGGTTTTTTCTCTTTCTGTTAACCAATATGATAAAATCAAGGATGTGCCTTCATTTCCCGCCTCTAACAGCATTTTCCATTATTTTAACCTTAATTCGTTAAGCAGTACATTTTCATTAAAGATCAAATGTATGAGTAATATTTCATCAGTATATAATATTGATAAACCATTTAGCGTGTCGTTTTTTTAAAGTTTTTAAACACTTACAATAAATACTTTCTAAATGCTTCAATTTCTTCATTTAAATACGGAATTATAATTTGAATAATTCTGATAACGTTTTGGATTACTTAATCGAATATATAACTTCTAGATTTGTTTTCAGCTAAAAGACAAATGTGGAAAATAAAAAACAACTTTGTGAACTGTTTCTGCCTATAGAATTTTTACCGCCTACTATGACCATTTTGAGGATTTATTTCATCCATAAAGGATGCTGGAATGAAATACTGTGGCGGAAGCGGAAACAGAGAATAGACGCGATTCCAACTACGATGTCTTGACTAAAGGATATTGAAGCTTTAGAAATCTTGCAGTACCCGTTACTGCTTGCTATATTTCCCTGTTACTGACATGGACACACGATGAATGTCAATGAATTGAAGGAGTCGTTAGGAATAGTCGCTGAAGAGATACTGTTATTGGGGAGTTGAAGGTGGGAAGAAAAACGATTGGGTTATGAGAGATTATTCCGTTGGTTATTCTACGCATGAAAGTATTTATATAGTTGGTTTAAATAACAGCTAAATGTACTTGTTTCCGAAAAAAAGAGATTAATTTAATTATGTTTAATTAATCTATTTTCCGATAATTCTATAAAAATTGTAGGCCTTACTAGCATAAAGAGTGGCAAAAAATACCCTTTGAAAGATGCAACTTTTTCTCAAGTTGTGAAAAATCATCAAAATAAGCAAAATTTATTTAAACTTTGATAGCACTTAAAAACATCAATGCTTGATTACTAAAATTCGAACAATTTATAACTTATTTTAATGACCTATTAAGGTTCGATGTTCAGAGATTGGGAACACGTTCTTTTTTGAAAAAGAAAAAAAGTTGTAAATTAATTATTTAATTCTTAGCAGTTATTTTGCACAATAAAAACGTCCATGGCTCATGTTGCGGCATTTCAATAATACAATTAAAAAATATTACTATATTTACCAGATATTATTTTATATTTTTTAGGTGAACGTTTATAGTAGAAAATAGACGTTTCGTATTAGCGTTTCGATTTATGTTTCAATCTGAATCTATACGGATGTTATAGCTGCAATATTTTATCATCTTCAAAAACGTTTTTTTTTTCAGTACAGTGAAATATTTATTGAAGCGATATTGCAGAAATAAACATAATTCTCTTTCCCCCGTTAATTTAAAACACAATAAGACAGATCTTTTAACTTTTACTTTTTCCGAGGAAGTATTTCCCGAGCGGTAGTGAAAGTCTTATTGAAATGCAATTGTAGATAAAAATAACTTTTCACAACTGCTATGGCTTACTCTCATTTCATTAACTCGCTTGCTTATATAAGAGCGATTTATTTGCATTTACTGATTGTTAAGATCATATTTAATTTAATATATAAATCCAAGTATTAAAAGGAAACTTATAAGATTCCTTACTACTTTAAATTTGAAAATGAAATGCTCCGGATAATCCTTAGTTGTTGTCTACTGTGTGTGTTTGAGTAATCGAATCAATGTGGTGATCAGGAATATTTCATGTCAAAGTTCTAAAAACATACATTTACAAAACACATTTATGATAAAAATTTATATACGATTATAACAATCTTGAGTGACAATCTAGACGAGTTATAGCTATCGATCACTTATTATTTCGAAATGGAGAATAAAATTAAATATTTTCACTACCAGTGTTCTTCGTTCTTTTATTAAACAAAAACTGGGTGAGGCCGGGCAGCGGCCCCTAACCAACGCCTCCACACGCTTTTTTATAGGTAGTCCGATCAGACCACTGTGAAAGATATCCACTTTCCGAACGAGTCATCTAACACAAAATCTAGTTGAAATAAGAAACTGGTAGCAAATATATGACTGAAAATTTGTTTTATTTATGAATATTATTGGTTTTCCTTATTCACTTGTCAACCACTACAGATTCAATTCTCAAATATATATAATAAATTTCTCCCAATTACTTTTATAAAAAGTTTTGGGTTCATGCGCACAACTGGTTTACTTTTTAAACAGTCTGCGCGGACTACTTATAAAAGACCGTGTGGAGGCTTTTTGATGTAGGAGGTGATGCCCTAACCCATACATCATGAAAATAATTTATATACAGTGAATAAAAACATTTTGATTTATGTCACATTGTGGTAACTTTACAAGAATATAACCATGATTAGAAATATATACAAACTTGATCGGAGAAAATTAGCAGTTCTAAAAATAGCTTTTATATTATGAGTAATTTTTTTGAAAAACAGTCTGGCAATTTTTAATATTTTATGAAACATTAATAATACATTATATCAGGCAATTAAAAATATAAATATTCTGGTATTAAACGGAAAAATTATAATCATATAATATTTAATTTAGTTTTCAATAATGGGAGATACTAAATTAGCGAGTGAAAATTTAATGATAATTTATCAAATCTGAATTGATTGCTGACTGAGATTTGCCGCAACCTTAATTTGATGGTAGAATGATCTACGTATACCACTGAAAAGCAAGAGAATAATAAACGATATCAATATATTAGCACTTATGTAAGAATTCGATGTAGTGTAGAGTATTTGATGTAGTTAATCCAGATTAGATTTAAATATAACAACGCTCAAATTTGCTGCAATCGTAAATTGATGTTAAATTGATCCGCTTATACGACTGAAATAGAGGGGAATAATAAACGATATGTTTATGTTAGAACCTTCGTGAAAATTTTATACAGTTCACACTATTTGATGTAGTTTTTTCAAATAAGATTTAAATATAAAAATGCTCAAATTTGCTTCCATCAAAATTTGATACTAATTTAATCCACGTATGCGATTGAAATGCAGAGAATGATAAACGATATGAATATATTAACACTTATTAGGTAGAGTTTTTATGTATTGTAGTTTAGAGAATTTGATGTAGTTTATCCAGATTAGATTTAAATATAACTACGTTTAAATTTGCTGCAGTCTTAATTTGGTGTAAACGTGAACCGTGTTTACAATTAGTCTACGGAAAAACGATATAACCATGTTATAGAGTAGATCCAAATTTAGAAACTATTTCAACTATCAGATCATAACAGATTCATTGATTAAGAATCGTAATTATTCACTTTTTTTTAATTAAAGTAATGTAACTAAAACTTTTTTTTATTCCTCATGTGTCTTAAAAGAAAAAAGGAAATAGTGGTTGATACGCTTTTAATTTTTATTTAGATACAAAAACATAAATTCATCATTAAAAATATAATAGAAGAGGGAAATTGTTCGATGCAAAAACAATCATTCGACATCAAAAATATACTTGAATCTGGTTTTTTCGACATAAGACTAGGATGTAGAAAAAATACAAATAGGGATTTTTCTTAACTGAAAGTCAAGACCTGACTCAAATTAATCCCCACAAATCCAACTGCGAGAATGAGGTACAGGAGAATAACATAAAGTAGAGATACGCCATAAAAATAGGTCCCAATTGCCAGTAGATGTGAGGGAGGATACAAAACAGGGGAGCAGGGTAAACGGGCAAAGCTCCTAAATTCAATTTGTTGCTCGGTCGTTCGTCTTAAGTACTTACATTTCTCAGGCAAGGAAGGCAGGTACAGCGAACGTGCGCCTTGCTTTGATATAAAGGGATTATATACATATTGAAAATAACAACAGTGGCTTTTCTTTACGAAACTCTTCGAAAATTTCGTATAGAGACTGGGTTCATATACATTTTAATGTGAATCAGTTGAATAAATTGATTTAAACGTTAATAACTGATCATAAATGTGACTGATCATTAGTGTGAATATAGAATGGTAAACAGAATTATGGTGATTCCCATAAAAAGCAAATAATAATGATTCATTAATGCTAATTCTTTGTTTTTAGAAAAAAAGAATAATCCTTTAAGATAAAACAAAACAGATCTGAGTTTTTATTATAAAACTTATTCTGAACTACTGCTGTTGTGATTCAAAAATACTTTTATAAAATGAATTTGTCTTTTTTTATAAATTGTATCGATCTTTTTAATTTTAAAATAGTGCATATAATAATTTATGGCAATAATTTAAATATTAATTTCACGATTTAAATAACTCAACTTATATCTATTTTATATAACTGTTGTTGAACAGCGGACAAAAGTTTTAGTGTACGACTACTAATGTTCAACTCCGTAGCCTTGTAATTTTGAAACCAATCCAGAAGACAAGGAAACTCCCGAACGTAGTATTGAGAGAAATTTGACTTCGTGAAGGACTTTTTGATGGAAATTACTCGCATTTGCGTTAAATGCTGACGAAAATCTCCCATGGTTAGCCTGTCGGCAAAGGGACTCTAACCCATGATCCATCTACCATTGAGGATATTTTCTGTCAGCACTGTGGTCGATGCGAGCCGGATTCGGAATTCGTATCGATCAGCCATCGCTGAGAATTGAACCCGGGTCACCTTATTTGGTGGTGAACTTTCTATTCCTCAGCCACCACGGCTCAACCTGTATCTTTTTGAAAAAGTTCATGCTTCAATGGTCCTCAATAGATTAAGAAAATCACAGTGGCGTTTTTTTTAAGAATATATTCGGCAGTTTATTCACCTTCAAAGTTAGAGTTTTTTTTCTCCATTTCTGACCATTTAACATTTTATCCAATCTTGAAAAATAGCATATTTTCAATATTTGTCATCTGCAGTGTACATATTTGCTATCTACAGTGTTTAATATTTCCCGTTTATGGTGCCATAACTTGTCTAAAGCAATTGGGTAAAGGAATCAAACATGCCCTTTGCCCATTAATTGTGTCCATTACAATTAGTAAGGTTGATAAATTAATATACATTACCAATTTTAATCGCTTTTTGTGAATTTTTTTCTCTCCAAGGATAGATAAGTTTATATTTATGTATTATCCTTGGTTTTGTCAATTACATAACAGTCATTTTTCATACCACTATGAGTAAATGATTTATTAATTTTGAAATACATTTTGATTGATATGAATTAATAAAACCGATTCATTTCGTTACAATCTTACTCTACTCGGTGGTGGGTTGATACGAACTCCGCTCTCGGCACGCATCGACCAAAGCGCTTACGTAAAATATCCTCAGTGGTGGGCGCATCATATGTTTGAATTCCTTTGCTGTCGGGTTAACTTTGGGAGGTTTTCGTGGTTTTTCTTCCATGTAAATGCGGGTTAGTTCCATAAAAATCCCCCACAATGGCTTTTCCTCAATACTTGATTTAGGAATTCCCCTGTCTTCTGGTTAGATTTTAAAATTACAAGACTACGGAATGGGGCATTTATAGTCGTAAACTTAGAAATGGATCGGCTGATTAAAGCCGATAATAAAATAAATTAAATTATTCTCTACCACTGTTCTAAAATCTATCCTAGTTGTAGCTATTGTTATTTTACCTCTACAATAAGTGTTACGGAATGAAGTCCTAAGTTAGTGGTAGGGATGGCAACTGTTCTATTTTCTTCAAACGATTTAATAAAATGGTAGAGAAGAAGAAAAATAATTTGATATTTGTTTAAATTTACTAACATTTTAAAAGCAATACCTCGAAATAACTGGTATAAAGAAAAGTTATTCATAAATTATTGATTCATTTCGATTTACATATTATTATACTAGTAAAATTTGCTCACAAAGGAGAGAAAGTTGGCTTCTATGGTTGGCAGTTTAGTGAAATTCAGGCTACTTAAGTAACAATGCTATAACACATAGCTTAACACTCTTAGAGTGCTGGTAGAGAAATCATGAACAAACGTATATTTCCAAAAACAAGCAAACAATTATGCTGGAAATTAAATATATCAAATAACATATTTTGTTGATATTTTTGTTTCGTTTTATATATTTTTAAATATATATACAATAAAATTGCACTAAAATATGCATGTTTTTATTATACTAAACAAAGAAATCAGCTCAGTTTCGCTAAAAATACTTAAACCCCTATTCAACTGTATAAAATATTTCTGGTATAAAATGTTTTGCTTCAAAATTTATTATTTCAAACCTAATTTTAAAAAAGATGGTCTAACTTATTATTACTACTTTGATGGTCTCATCAAACGTATTAATTTTAATGATAATTTCCTCCAAGATTCACAATTCTAAGAACTGAAAAAGTAATTTCATTTGTTTAAAGGAAAACCTAGTTTTAGAATTCCACCAATGTTGGATTGCCTGGGGACATATTTTCAAAACAAAATTCTCTTAAAATATTCCATTCCTATTTTCTTGACTACGGATTAAGCTAAACTGATTTTATTTTATGAGTTATTTCTACAGAAAATTTAATTCTCACTTAGGAGGAACAAAGAATTTAAACGCGGAAAACATTTGCATATTTCAACATATATCATAATGAGAAACGATCTAGCTGCCAAAACATATACTAAAGTGTTATGACTGAATTCAATATTTGTTTTTCGATTGTCAGATACAATATATAATTGCAATGATAATGTTTATTTTTGCTTCCGCTGTTAACTCAAATGAAATCAATTAGATTATGATAGGGCGAAGAGTCTTTTCAAATAACAGTTCGTTAAATTTAATTGAATTTATAATGGAAAATGGAATTTTTAGTTCTATTGTTGTTAGAATCATTTATAAGTTGTATTAGCTTCATTTTTCATAAGCTGGATTACTCATAGCTTTTTGTTTCTTACGATAGGTTTTAAAAGTTTATTTTCAAATTCCATTTAAAATGAAACAACCAAATTCTTAAATTAATTAATATTTTTAATTGTTCAAAATGAGACGTTTTTAATTATCAATATTTTTAATTGATTAAAATGAGACGCTTAAAATCACATCAATATTTTTAATTATATAAAACTGAGACATTTTGTTAAATTTGTTTGAAAATATAATAAAAAGAAATTGCAGTTAAAACCATTCATAAGATGTTTAGCTCATAACTTTTGTTTCTTACGATAGGTTGTAAAGTTTATTCTCAAATTCCATTTAAAACTAAGCAACCAATTTTCAAATTAATCAATATTTTTAATTATAAAATGAGTTAATTATAAATTTAGTTGATGAAAATGCCATTTTGTAAAATTTGATTGAATATACAATAGAAAGTGGAATTTCTTAATGTAGTTTGAATTAGTCATAAGTTGTATTAGCGCAATTTTTCATAACCAGTATTACTTGTAGCTTTTTGCTTATTACAATAAATTATAAATGTTTATTCTCAAAACTTAGCTAAAACTAAGCAATAAATTTCTAAAATTTATCAGTATTTTAAATTATATAAAATGTATTTAATGTTTTGCAATTGAGAGAAAAAAAACGCTATGTTTTTACTATTTTGTTACCTACAGATTAAGCAATGTTTATTCCATTTTACGAATTGCTTCAATTAAAAATATAATTCTCATTTGCATACATAAAAGAATTTGCATATATTGTAATAAGAAATGATCTAGCCGTCAAAATATATTTTCTTTGTCGTATAACCAAATTTAATTATTTCTTATGGAGTGTTACTTGTAGCATGTTACAATATCCTAAATAGAATGAGAATGTTTATTTTTTCCCACGCTTTTCTCAAAAGAGAACAAATTAGATTAGACTTCGGCAAATGGATGTTTGAAATGGCAGCTAGTTAAAACATAATTGAATGTGAGATGCGAAATTGAATTTTTAGTTTTAATGTTGTTTGAAATGTTCATAAATTGAATGAGCTTCATTTCTTAAAAGCTGGATCACTCATATCGTTTTGTTTCTTACCAAAGATTTCAATAAATTATTCGCTAACTCCATCTAAAACTAAATAGATTCGAATATTAATCAATGTTTTTAATTATATAAAATGTATTTTATACTTTGCATTGCAGCTTATAGACGCTATTTTTAATTGATTCTTTGTGCTTACTTTTACCATTCTGTTAACTACATATTAAAATTCACTTTAAGAATTGTTTTATGAAAAAATTTTCTCCTCACTCGCCGGAAATGAACAATATAAGTGTGGTGAATTAGCATATATATTATTGTAATGAGAAATGATTTAGCTGCCAAAATATATTTAATTTTATCTTATGAATGAGTTTAATAAAGATGTTACAATACCCTAAATACAATGGAAATGTTTATTTTAGTTTCCTCAAGAGAAACCAATTATATTATGATATGGGAAAGAAACGCAAATCAGTTCGTTAAATTCAGTTGAATATATAATGGCATTAGAATTTTTAGTTATGCTGTATAAAAGGAAAACAGGAACTCAATTTAAAGAACCTACATTGCTCGTAGCTTTGTCCGACAGCTGAATTTGCAGTCTTTATGCTATATCTATTCTAGTTATGAATCTGTTTTTGGTGTATATACATAAATTGAAAATGAATAAAATAAGACAAATTATGGTCTACTCTGAAATAAAAGCTTCGAGCTTCGTTGAAACTGTTTAGTAAGGAAACATATTTCTTTTTTTAAAGATATTAGTTTTTTTTTAATTTGATTCGAAAGGCATAATTGGAAATACAAATGAAATATTTCATTATTGCTCCTTTTATGATTTTTTTTCAATATATTGTTATTAGAACTATTATACTTTCTTTTAAAAAATGCAATTTCTATTTATTTGGCATTTTACTCGAAATAATTACATAAATGCAACCTAAAGATTGAATAAATTATGAATTGGTCGGACCTAAATATAATTCGAGGTTTCAAAACTTATCACAGTTAATAAAAATTACTAATTCGCGGAAACCCTTTCTCTCATTTCTGGAGCCCTAGGGATCCACAGGGGTTCCATTTGGGAGCGGCTGCGTTAGACAACACACACTATTTTTAAATAACAAGTAATGTTTCAGTAAGTTCTGATAATACAGGAAGTCAGTGTTCTTATTAAGTTTATATAAACACTATGGTATTCCTTCTTTTAGATTACTGCATAAATTTTTCAATCAAGATTATTGGTGACAATTCTTGGAACACATTGGCACTCCTAAATTTTTAAATTTATTTCAAAATATTCGGAATCAGGGCTGCCAATTATTGCACCAATCATTATTAATATTAAAAAACTAAAGATTTCTCAAATTTTGATAATTTTGCCAATATTTTAAATAAACTTATCTTGAGAGAACTGGAACAAAGTGGCATTTCATGTGGAGTTTTGATTAATTTAGAAATTGTGGTGTGTAAATTAACTTTAAAAAAATTTGCAAAACAAAGAATCATACATTAACACATAAACGTAGCTCCGTTAAAAATTTTTTCCCCAAAAGGTGTATAAATTTGTCAGCCCTGGTCAGATTTACAATTTAAAATATGAATATACGCATACATTCCAAATCCTATAGAATTTCTGTAGTTTAAGAAAATGTATTTCCCAGTGGTAACAGAGGTATTGAATTAATAGTTTAATGAATTAGAATTAAAAGAATTTTGTCCGCCACTATGTATAAATAACTGAAGCAGATATATAAAAGTTCAGATAAACAAAAGGTAATGTTCTTGAGCTTTTTAAAAGCCCTTATATTATTTCTATTTGTTTTAAAAAATTTGCATTATCTCTCACAACCACTAAATAAAAACAAGTTGCAAAAATTATTCATATATTTCACAGCTCAAACAATAAATTCAACCTGAATTAAATAAAAATTTGTTAGCTATTTAGTAGCCATTAAGTAGAAATCGCAGAATAATCCCACAAAAAATGCTAAAAATAACATAAATCTCGTATCAGTAGAAAATGTTTTTTTACAAAGTGGATAAGTTAACATCTCTACTTTGGGACAGTTTTTTTAACCGATTTTATGACTATAATCATAAAGTTTATTATTTTAAAACACAAAATTATTTCAGCTGAAAGAAATTTGATAATTTTTCTCATCACTTAAACAAATCTTTTCTTTTATAGCCAAATAAAATTCATTTTTAGTAAATTGGCTGTAATAACATATATTGGTAAAGGTAATAATTGGAAAAAAAATGCTTCTATTGTATTGCTCTTCAAAAAAGTTTTTCCGTGAGTAAGTGAAATCATTATTGACATGATATTGTTGACCAGCGGCTCCTCAATGATGTCCACACGGTCATTTATAAGTAGTCCGCGCAGACTATTTAAAAAGTGAACCAGTTGTGCGCATGAACCCAAAAACTTTTATAAAAGTAATTGAGAGAAATTCATCATATATATTTGAGAATTGAATCTGTAGTGGTTGACAAGTGAATTAGGCAAACCAATAATATTCATAAATAAAACAAATTTTTAGTCAAATATTTGCTACCACTTTCTTATTTTAACTAGATTTTGTATTAAGTGACTCGTTCGGAAAGTGGATATCATTCACTGTGGTCTGATCGGACTACCTATAAAAAACCGTGTGGAGGCTTTTAGTTATAGGAGGCGTTGGTTAGGCGCTCGAACCCAAATTCCATTTAAAAAATTATTGGGGGAAATTTATCATATATGTATTTGAGAATTGAATCTGTAGTGGTTGACAAATAAACAAGACCAGCTATTCATATTCATAAATTAAACAAATTTTTAGACATATATTTTCTACCACTTTCTTATTTTTAATAGATTTTGTGTTAAATGGCTTCTTCGAAATCGGACTATCCTGTAAAAACTGTGTCCTGTAAAAACTGTCTTATCGCTTGTGGCATCTCTGCATTAGAATCTTTAAAATTTTCTATGTTTCAAATGTGTGTTGTTGTAGGTGTTCGCTTTACCTTAGTTGCCAACTTATTGTCTTTCCGAGAATTATTTTCCCCAGTGGTAGTTAAATAAAAATTGAAATACAATTATAAACAGAATTATCTATTTTCCTTTACACGGAGCTCAAAACTAACATCTAAAAATATTGGTAAATTTATATGTAATAGTCGCCAAAATCATTCTGAAATAAATTTTGAAACCCAAGAAACAAGTGGGAAGACTAAGTTTTTCAACGAATTTTGAAGTATTAATAACATTTTAAGCAAAAAGCGTAAAATTTGGCTGCTTTGCGTAAAAACTAACCAAATAAAAAAAAACTGTTTGTTAAAAATATTTCGTGCACTTAATTTCATTCTTTGAAGAATTTGTTTACATTTTAACAACATCAACAATCCTTTTGTTGAACTATATTTGTAAAAATTAGTATTATTAATTTAAATGTTTATTAGCATTTCGATTTTGCAAATTTTGATCAGATGGACCTGCCACTTCAAAAATTCAAACACCCTAGTCTGAATGAGAAACTTGGGCTGTGAAAAATTGAAAAATAAGTAATTTCTCGAAGATACTGCAAAAATAAATCCTTTTAATCACATGATGGGTTTTTTTTTCTTTTAGCGAGAAATTCAATTTCTTTTCATGTAAAGATCACGTGATAGGAAAACATAAAACCCTCTAAAAAGTATACTTTTGAGAAAGAACATGTTTACAATCGCAAAAATCAATCTTCTTGTATTTCATTTTTCTTACCACGCGTATGCGAAATTTCACGCCTTAAAGAACGCATAAAGAGAAATCTGTCTAAAGAAAAAGTGAAGGAGCGCTATTGAAAATTGTTACAGTGTTTGTTTTGAATATCTCGTCTATTCTACGCGGAATAAGATTTTTTTTTTTTTTGCTATAGAGAAAGCTCATGCTCGGTGAAAAGATAAACAAAACTTTCAATTTAAATATTTTTTCATATATTTTTTTTTATCAAATTTTATCATTACTTTTAAGAAAAACAAGACTTTTCAATTTGAGTTTTTTAATATTAATGAAAATGTTGTTTTTACTATACTGATACACACTTACAAAAATAATCAGTTCTGATAAAAACGTTTACCAAAATGCAGAAAGAATTAATTAATATAATAATTAGCGCTTTTTCATTTCATTAAAAGATTTTCTTACAATACATAATAAACAGAATATATTTTTTTATGGAACTGAATAAGTTTTAAATAGTTTTTTAAACTTTTCAATTAATATTTTGTGTATCTAATTTTGAATATCTAATAACTCCATATTTATTAAAATAAATATTTTTATACTTTAATTAACTAAAGCGAAATCTCTGATTTGAATTCGAAATTTATTTTTAACTGTCACACGCATTGTAAACCCGGGTTTATTTTCTTTAAGACAGCGATTAAATAAGTTAGAAAAACCATTTTTGTTTTTTTAGTAATATCATGAATTCACATTTTTTATTACACATAGCTTAGTTCTCTTAACACATTGTTTTTTTTTTCAATTAAAAAACCGGTTTTTTTTTAAGGAAAAGCATTCCATTAATTAAAGTAATTTACACATAATGGTGTTTTAACGTTTATTAATTACGTATATTACTTTCTAATTTAAATTTTACCAGTAAAAATATTTTATTAAGATTAAATTTTTCAAAACTTTTTGACAGTTAATAAATGAAAATAATCTGTTTCCCTCTTTGAGAAAATTATTCAATATTTTAATCTGATTATGGAACATTTTGTTTTTAGTTAATAATATAATATCATAAAATATAAATTTAATAATTAAAATATATAATATAAGGGTGATTCTCACGAAACATGACAATTCGGACCAAAAAATTTCTTCAAATTTAAAGTCTTCAAAATAATCTAAATTTTTTTTGTATACTTCTTTAGTTACACTTATTAATACCATAGATACAGCAGTGTAGTTTATTGACATTTGCTCGAGAAAAAAAAAAAAAAGAAATTCACCAAATCTTGAATGCCAGGAAAATGACATATTAGCTTATAAATTTGAAAAAACAGTCATTTTAAGCTATTAGTAAGTAACAAAACCTAGGCCTTTATGTTAGGTGGACCATGAATTGCCTAAACTAATTATTTTATCCACTGTAGAATAAATCAAAAATGTTTTTGTTGCTGATATGTACCGAATAAAATTGAGCGTAGTAATCTATCATGAAATATTAAAAAAACTTTGATTACATTCAGTGATATAACAATCTTACATAAACTTGATATTAGGTTAATATTTGCTTTACAATCAACAGTTTAAAAAAATTTCTGGTACCTGTTTCAATGTCATGTCATTTATAAACCAGGAAAATGACAGCCAGGATAATGACAAATTCGCCATTTTATAGCATATAACTTTACTTTAATTTAATATTTTGGCCTAAGACGGTTATATTCTGTAAAAAACAACAGGATTTCTTATAATAACTCAGATAAATTTATGTAGTTTATGTTATTTATGATTTCAAGAAGCCAGGAAAATGACAACATAAAAACCTACTCAACTTGAAAAATTTTTTGAAATAGATTTTGAACCAGAAAATTGGTTCTTTATTCATGTAACAAGACATGTTCATATAGGAGGGTATCTAATCAATCTATTAACATAAGATATTGATTGCTGGCTCTAACTATTTTGGTTATAAACCATTAAATAAAAGTAGCCAGGAAAATGACAGATTTTCTTGGGACAAACAAATTATTGCCAGCAAAAATTATTTTAAACGAAGTTTTTGTAAATAATACCCTCTGCGTATATTCTAGAAATGCTTACAACGGTTGAGATAAAAAAATTAGATAATTGAAATATTTATGGGAAGTTTTGAAGCTAGTTATTATTGGAAACATTGTTTGGGACATGCCAGGAAAATGAAATTTTAAAGTTCAATTAAATTTTTTAACTATACAAAACAGTCATTGCTAGTGCAGAGTCATTTTAAAATGTTAACAGCGATGCTATTTATTAATTTTTTTAAAAAAAAACATTCTTTTAGTATAATAGTATTAGATCTTGGAGCAAGGGACAGTGAATTGTCATATTTCGTGAGAATCACCCATAAATCTTTTTAAATTACAGTTTTTAATGAAACATTAGAAATCAGATTCAAATAGATGACTAAAAATATAAAATCAACAATTCATGAGTATATATCTAAGACAAATTTTTCAATAATGAAAAAAGGGATGAAATAAAGTTCAACATTTTATATTTTGTTTTCTAGACTTTTATTTTTTTTAAATATGTAACTTTTATTTTCATACATTTTAAATAAAGTTAAGAACGTGTTAAGAAATTATAATCTAAGTTTAGGAGTATATAGAAATTAAAATGCTTGCAAATACTAATTATTTTAAGCGGATTATTAAGATATATGCTCAATTACATTGTCAGAGACACCAACTGCTCCGATTTCTACAAAATACTTTAAAAAACGGTAAGGAATTACAATCTAAAATATGCTGATTTTCGGTTAATTTCGCAAATTTTTTAAGAGGGCTCTACGTGGCCTCTCTGTGATAAATCGTATCATCACATAAGCTTTTAAATCATTTAGAAGTATTGGTGATTAAGAGCCCCATAAATTGAATTTACGAAATTAAGAAGCAAACATTAAAAGACTACCACTCGAAAATATTTCTCAGCTGTCCGGAGCAAGTTTGCATCTCTGCATTGTGGAACAAATTTTTTGTATCATTAATATAAGTACTTGTTCTTGCATAATTCAGTTGTAGGAATTTAAAATCTCAAATTAGTTTTGCTTCTGAAGCTATAGAATTTTTTTCCAAAATAATATTTTTAGTTTACTTTATTTCTTTGTATGAATATACAAGTATAGGAAGAACGTATAGGTTTAGAAACATATACACTTCTCTGATTCTTTGAAAATAACAATTAAAACAAAACACATACCTTACGTACCTCAATATATAACACGAGGGACTTTAATGTATCACTTAAAAAACTGATATGTATTATCGCCTTTTTCCTATCACTTCCTACGTAGCAGAGTAGTGGAGATACTAAGTAGTCAATCGAGAGAGTTTTAAAAAACCCTGGTTAGGAATATATTATTAAGTTGGATAAAAACTGTAGCTTGTAAACAGAATCCGATATCAGATTTAAAATCAATGATGCGAAGATACCTGAAATCCATTAAAAAATCTCAGGCCGCAAAAACCAAAGAAAATTTTTTCCCTAAGGTCATCTATCAGTTTTTTAAATTAGTTTTCATTGAAACATTACAAATCTGATCAAGAGGCCGGGAGAAGCGTTGGTAGGGTCTAAGAGGCCGTGGGTTCGATCCCCACCGGTCGAAGACTCCCCGTGTAGTAAATGGTGACTGATTGCATGCTAAATGCATTGAGTTACAAAGTACTCCATGTTCTCATAACAAATCATACCTCTGGAGGTACTGATCCGGGAGTTTCCTTGTCTTCCGGATTGGTTCAAAATTACAAGGTTACGGAGTTGAACATTAGTAGTTGTAAACCCACAATTGGGTCTGCTGTTCAACGACGGTTATTAAATAAAATCTGATCGGGAGCAGCGATGACTCAGGGGATGGAGCGTTCGATTTGAACCGGGTTTGAATCCCAGCGATGGCTGGTTGATACGAATTCCGCATCCGGGTCGAACCGACCAGAGTGGTGACATGAAATATCCTCAGTGGTAGACGGATCATGTGTTAGAGTCCCCTTTGCCATGAGGCTAACCGCGGGAGGTTCTCGTGGTCTTCCTCTCCATGTAACGTAAATGCGGATTAGTTTCATCAAAAAGTTCTCCACGAAGGCGAATTTCTCCCAATACTTGATTCAGGAGTTCAGTGGTCTTCTGGATGGGGCTCAAAGATACAAGTCTTACGGAATTGAACATTAGTAGTCGCAAACCCACAATTGGGTCGGCTGTTCAATAGCGGTTATAAAATATAAGAAAAAAATTCTGCTCGAAATAATTAAGTAAAAAATAGAATAAGTAATTCACGAGTACAAATAAGTTGAAATTTTAAATAATGATAAAAAAATTGGTAAAATTTATTTCATAATATATTTTACATAATTTTTTTAGTATCTTTAATATCTTATATTTTTAACGTCTATTTTCATACAAATAAAATGAAGTTAGAATTGCTTTTGGAAAATATCCAACGTGTAACATTCCCCTAAACCTTTAAATGTTGCTTTTTATTATATCCATGAAATTTGAATTGCCTTGAAATGTTGTTTTTATTATATTGTCATAATTATAGAGTGTAACAATTTAATTTTATTATATTGTAACAATTATCAATAAGATATTTATTCAACAACGTATTTCAACGAAAAATAAAAATATTGTTGAAAAATGTGATCAAAATGTTATTAACAAAAATATAATGAACCCATTATTTAAATAGTTAACTAATTGAGCAATTTAACTCATTGAACTTCATAGGAATATTATAAGAACCTAAGCAAACTTTACCTAGGTTGTTTACTTTGCTAAAGGTTAAGTGTTTTAAAGATAATGAATCAAAGAAAAATACCGAAAACTATAATCAGTTTGAAATACAATATGCGCTCTCTTTTGTATTCAGTAAAGACAAAAGTTGGCAACAACATCATCTTAGTCAAATTGGGGCATTATCTCTGAGCCCAAATTTAGGAGAAAATCCCTCGCCAAGCCACCATCTTCTACATTTTGCAGGTGGATGTAATCATCCTGAGTGCTGTTCTCCATTACAAGGCCTTAAGTCCGCTCGGTGTGCAGGTTCTTTCTCTGCCAGCACGTGCTGCAGCCTACACTTTTAACGGCCTATGCCCCCTTTCCCCTTCATTCTCTTTTTATAGACCTATTTATTTATTTATTTTTTACTCGAGACGGAGTTCGTGTATCCTGGAATTTCTTTACACGGAACTAGCCTTTTCAAAACGAATTTATCAAGCTAAAACGCGCCAACTCTTTTTATTTATTTATTTACTCTTGGTACCTCTCCTGTTCTGAGTGTAGTTGTAGAAGTGAAATGTGATTGGTGGATGTTGTTGTAGCACCGTTTTAATGCTCGAGTCATGTGAGCCGACTTAAGTCTGTAAATGACGGCGGGTGTTTTGGGACGTTTTAGGGATGCTTTGGCGAAAGTAGAGTTTGAAGACTTAAGTAAAAGTTCATGTGTTTCAAGTTTATGTTCATTTTTTCTCTTAAATATAATTCATGTTGGCGTCTCAGATTGTCTTACAGCAGGGTGCTTTGACTATTAACGACCACCAGAGATCTATAATAAAATATTTAAAGAGTTTAATACCTCAACTCTTTACTTAATAAAATATTTATTAAGTAAAGAGTTGAGGGATTGAATTCTACTTTTCTTCTAGACAATGACAAATATATTTTTTAATGCTAAAATTAATATTAATAACACTGGGAAAAAAACTTTTTTTTGCATTTGTAGAAGTACTTGACCTTACCATCACCTCTTACATCAAAAAGCCTCCACACGGTCTTTTATAAGTAGTCCGCGCAGACTATTTAAAAAGTGAAATAGTTGTGCGCATGAACCCAAAACCTTTTATAAAAGTAATTGAGAGAAATTTATCATATATATTCAGGGGTGAAAGCGAGACGGAAAAAAGGAAAGGCTGGTAGTAAAACCTTTTCAGTTATAACTTGTTTTTGGGAGGAGTTAACTTATTTGTTTTTAAAACTATTCACTAATTTCTACTCAATCTCGGAAAATAAGCAGTTTTATATATATGATAGTATCATAAAATAAATCTTGGTAGTTACAGATATTTTATTTTTTTCGAAAGAAATGCAGTTGTATGTACCAGTTTTTTCTCTTTTCCGTCTTGCTATATAAGGGCTTTCATCCATGTATATATTTGAGAATTGAATCTGTAGAAGTTGACAAGTGAATAAGGCTAACCAATAATATTCATAAATAAAACAAATTTTTAATCATATATTTGCTACCACTTTCTTATTTCAACTAGATTTTGCATTAAATGACTCATTCGGAAAGTGGATATCCTTCACAGTGGTCTGATCGGACTACCTGCAAAACCGTGAGGAGGCTTTCAGTTATAGGAGGCGTTGACCTTACTCGATTCGGTGTGAGAATTTCAAATCTGAAATTAGTTTTGTTTCAAAAACTGCAGATTTCTTTTTCAAAATGATATTTTTAGTTTAGTTTACTTTTTCTCAGAATGTACAAGTTTATAAGGAACGTATGATTATATATACATGCATATAAACTAGTCTGCTTCTCAGCAAATAACATTTAATATGAGAAATATAAGATCTTGTCACATCAAAAACTCAAATGTATATTCACCTTCCTCCCTCCTCCCCTCATGTCCTACATACAAAAGAAATGGTAACACGTAGTTGTTACTAAATTATAAAAATACCTATTTCAGACTATATTATTGAAATAAGCCGAGGTGGCTCAGGGGATAGAGCGTTTGCCTTCCAATTAGTTGAACCATGTTCGAATCCCAGCGATGGCTGGTCTATTCAAATTCCGTACCTAGCCTACGCCGACCTCAGTGGTAACGTAAAATATCCTCAGTAGTAGACGAAACATGGGTTAGAGTCCCCTTAAGGTCAGGCTAACCGTGGGAGATTATCGTGGTTTTTCTCAAATGTTGGTTAGTTCCATCAAAAAGTCATCCACGAAAGCAAATTTCTCCCATTATTTGATCCTGGAGTTTCTTTGTCTTTTGGATTGGGTTCGAAATTACAAGGCTACGCAGTGGAACATTAGTAGTCGTAAACCCGTAATTGGGTAGTCAGTTCTGTCTTGGTTATAAATCAAAATATAAATCGAATAAATACTGTAGCTTAAAGAGAGAAACAAATTGCAGACTTGAAATCAGCTATAGGAAAATTAAAAAAATATCATACAACCGAAAACAATTGGTTCCCCAGTGTATAAGACGGAAAACATTGCTGAAGAATTTTTCATTGTTTTTATACGCTACTGAAACAATTCAAAATTTTAATTATGTTCGTTTGTTTGGTAGTTCTAGTCATGTGTTACTTGTCGTGTTTACTTGTTCAGTATAACTTTTAGTTGGATTCAAAAAGAAAATTATAAGTCGGGAAGAAATTAAAAAAGATAATTGCGTGCAATGTGCCTAATACGTTGGATTTTGAAATAAAAAAATGAGCTTAAATAATAACTGTTTTGATCAAACATTATATTTTGATCTTACTATCCAGTATTATGATTTAAAATATTCAAGATAACAATAGACAAGTAGTATAACAACATAGACAAGACACAACAATTGACAAGACAAGCATTGCAACGTGCAAACTCTTTTAATTATTTATTCTTGGTGCATATCTTGTCTGTTTTGATATTTTTTTAAACACTACTGAAATAATAATTATAATATTTCGTAGTTCTAATTATGTCCAATGATATATGTATTTTTTAAAGTTCTTATTGATTATTTCATCATTTTTTAATACTATCCAAAACAATCTCAAATGTTTATTTAGCAATGTGCAATGTTATTTAAGACTATTGAAGTGATGGATTATTTTCCTGTCTTTTCTTTCTTATTTTCTAAAGTAATATGTAATTTCAAATGAATCATGTATTTCATAAAAAATTAAGTAAAAAGTTTGAGTTATAAATTTTTTGTAATTAAAATTAAATTTCAGAGTAAAAAAAAAATTGTAAGAGCTACTGAACGTAACTCATGCTAATTTAATTCAAATATTAGCTTGAAGTAATAATTTAGTACTGTACGATTTATTAAAAACTAAATGCGGTAGTCAAAGTTAACCCGAAAATAGATTTTTTTTGTAAGTATAAATTTTAAATTCTTAAGAAAACTATTTATTTAAATCATGTATTGTCCAATAATCCTCAGACTATGAATTTACAATATTTAATAAATTTACATACATTATAAATGCTGTAAAAATATTTTTAGTTAATAGAGAATGTTATGCTTCAATATTTGATTTAATATTTGAAAAAAAAATGTGATCAGGGTATGATTATATTTTTCAAAATCAGTAGCAAAATGTACTAGTGCTACTAGCGAAATCAAGGTTCATACAATCATGTTTTAAAACGGTAGCAAATTACATTGTGTGATGCAGAAAATTCAATATAATCATTGTTGTGTGGCTTATTGCAATAAAACGATCTCTGAAAGATAAATATTAAATATTTGTACTCATATGAAAGCTTAAATTCTGAAATGCTAGATTCTGAATACGTCGGCAGTAATAATACCGTATTTAAAATATCGAGATTTCAAAAACGATCCAGAAGTTGTAGGGCTGGAAGTTAAATAACTAACTGTAATAATTGCCAAGAAAATGGTCAAGATGAAATCGTAGTTTATTGAGAGCGTCAAGGAGTGATAACTCAAATTCGAAAAATCACACGTCGTAATAATATCGTATTAAAAGTGCCTGAATTTGAAAATTATGTGAAAAAAAGGCAAAAAATCGATGGAAAATCCAGACAACTAGACGTTACTAGTAACTAGCATTTGGTATTTTTTAACTAACAATTTGCTACTTGCTAGCAAACGAAATTGAGCCCTAATTGTGATTATAGAAAGGAAATTAAGAATTATTTGAACTAGCGTTCATAGCAATTTTTTAATATTGTGGGAAAGATTTGAGGAATTACAATGTATGAGGTAGTGTAGCTTTAGTAGAAAAATATTACTTCTTTTTCTTTAGTTCTGGTTACTGTTTACTGCATTGTTGTAATTAAAAATATCATAAGGTTTATTAATCATACTTAAACAATTGTAATTATCACAAATAAAGTTTTGTTTTTAGCTCTTTAATGATTAAAATTTGTAGAAAGGATACATTTTCCCTAACCTGCGGCCAAACGCCTGAGTTTGTATGAAGAATATTCAAAATTTTAACTTTTACTGTAAAATCAACAAGTTAGAAACAATTTCTAAAATAAATTTTTATTTCTATTTCAAGGGCTCCAGGCTCCTGGCTGCAGGATAGGGAAACGTGTCCAGATGTCACACCCAGACCTTAGGAGTAGCATAACTTCAAGAACTGCTGGAGTTTGTGGCCGAAGTAGGACGACGTCCTTTGATGGTGATTTAGAATACGAGCATGAGAGCTCTTTTAAAATCTTTTTCTGGTGACAAATGTGGATGTTTACATCTACACTACGAAGGTATATTTCACTTAAATGCATACAGGAGTAAAGTTATATATAGAAGATCTACTACTTTATCTACTGCACATAAAATCATTAACACATATTCTATAAATAGTGCATCCTAACGACTGACAGAAGTGATCCAAAAAGTATTGCTTAGAAATTAACCACACCAGTTCTTTCAGTATACTGTTCTAATATATCATATGAATAATGTTGAAAAAACATAGTTAGTTCTAGAACTAAAAAATAAATAACTTTTAAATTTTTTTTTTGGATGGAGTGTACTTATTCATGAATATATCCGAATTCATCATTAAAATATCTCTACCTTAAGCTAACAACCATGACTGTCATACCAGTCATAAACCTGGACGCCGCCCAAATTTGGCGGCGTGTCAATGATAAATTGGAACACCCCGAAAGCCAAAGGAAGATGGTTTTAGTCATTGTTTGTATTGCCTTGCTGCTGGACAACATGTTATACATGGTAATCGTGCCAATTATCCCAACATATTTGCGTGAAATTGGAACTTGGGATACGGAGACTGAGAAAGGACAAAGGATATGGGACAATAGCACAGCTCCTGAAGGAAGCAATCTGAGCTATTGGAAACAGGGCAAAGATAAGATTCGTTATAAAGGTGAAGATAGCGCTATAGGACTGCTTTTTGCTTCAAAAGCTATCGTCCAGCTATTTATCAATCCCTTCTCAGGGACAGTAATTGATAAGATTGGTTACGACACGCCAATGATGATAGGACTTACTATAATGTTTATTTCCACAGCTATGTTTGCATGTGGACAAAGTTATGGTATCCTTTTTTTTGCCAGAAGTCTCCAAGGTGTAGGATCAGCATTTGCAGATACCGGTGGTTTGGCTATGATTGCTGATAGGTTTACTGAAGACGAAGCTCGAAGCAAGGCAATTGGTATTGCGCAAGCTTTCATTTCGTTTGGAAGTCTTGTAGCGCCACCTTTCGGTGCATTCCTGTATGAATTCGCAGGAAAAGAAGTTCCATTTATTGTCTTGAGTATGATATCTCTCATGGATGGATTTGCTCTTCTGTTCGTAATGAGACCAGTGAAATTGGCCATGAAGCAGCAAGGCATTGAACGTCCAAAAGGAACTCCCATTCACAGGTTGTTCATAGATAAGTACATATTCGTTTGTGCAGGTACATTAGTAATGGCGAATGTTTCCCTTGCATTCTTAGAGCCAACACTAACTCTATGGATGGAAGCAACGATGGATAATGTGGATGAATGGCAAACAGGAATGGTATGGCTACCCGCATTTATACCACATGTAATAGGCGTCTATACCACCGTAAAACTGTGCAAGAAATACCCCAGGTACCAATGGGCTATTGCAGCTACTGGGTTAGGACTTGAAGGTATAAGTAGTTTATTTGTCCCTTTGTCGAACAATTTTTGGGTTCTCATGATACCTTTATCTGGAATATGTTTCGGTATAGCGCAAGTGGATACATCACTGTTACCCATGCTTGGTCATCTAGTGGATACACGATACGTATCTGTGTACGGTTCAATTTATGCCATAGCGGATATATCCTATTCTCTAGCTTATGCGATTGGTCCAATTATAGCAGGAGGAATCGTTTCTACTGTAGGATTCGGAGGTTTAAATATTCTGATAGCCGTCACCAACCTTGGATATGTGCCAGCACTTTTTATGTTACGTCACGTATACGATTACGATACATTCCAAGAAGAACAAATTGATCTTGATGAGATTCCAGCTCCACAATACAAAACATTTACGGTGAATAACGGTAATGCTGTAAATTTGACAGAGGAATCAACCAACCTGCAACCAGATTTATTCCAATCTCAGCAAAGCCAACCTCAGCAGCCGCTGTTCCAAGGACAGCCAAGAGCCAACCAGCCTGTAGTAGACACGAATCCGTTTCGTCAGCCACAGCCTATGACCAATCCCTCTTCCAGATCAACAACACAGAATACCCTTCCTGAACAGCAACAGAGGCAACCAAAGCCTAAAGGTTATAGGTCTGCAGATATGGAAAAAATGATAAATGGTTCTGATGAAGATTGACAGTAGGTGTATATGATTAAAATTATAACATGCCCCGTTGTTTTGAACTAGGAACTTGAGAAGATAAATAGTTATGACTTTCTTAAATGCTAGGTGAGACTTGTTGCAGATTGACAAAAAAGCTTCACGAGTTCTTAGTTCGAACCTTATAGAACTTCTTATAGGATAAATGAAATTTATCTAGGTATTAATTGAGTGTTCTAAACACATTTAATTTATTCTTGATATCTGTCTGCATGGAGTAATGAAGATGACGAAACAGTTTCAGCAATCTAATTTGTGATAATCCTTCACAGCAATAATCAAAGAATTTGATTAAGCCTTGTTATCAATAATTGGATTTTGTAATGTTCTGTAAAGAATAAATGCGAGATAGGATTTTCACATAGCATCCCGCAAGTTGGCGTACGTGTATTCTCTGCAAGCTCTGTAGTGAACGGAAATTGTTCAATGTTGACGCCGTGGCTCAGAACATGCTTACGTGAACCTGCAGGATACTTCACGAAAGTGAAAAATCTCTCTAAAATATGAACTTTATACTTGTGTTAGAAATTCTAGTAAATTTTTCATCTTATTTTACGGAAAAAGGGATATTGTTTTGCTCTATTATTAATGTATTACTTTCTTTAAACACATTGTTTAAGAATGTATGTTTTAAAATATTTGTAATAGATTAAATTGCTTAAAAATAATTATCATATTGATCCTTGAAACTGATGCTAAAACAACTAGTTTAAATGTTATGTATATTAATGTGCTTTTATTTAAGTTCATACTATTTAATTTACTTTAAAACACCCAGCAAATAAATTTAAAATAAGAAAAAAGAACCTTTATTACCCATGAATACTTTAAATTTTGGAAACGGCAATTATTTGAAAAACATTATTATTGTTATAGTAGATATGCACTTGTACTTAGAGTTTCAAGTTTTTATTTTTTATTTTTATTTTTTTTTTAAAAAAAACCCAGGGCTCTATTGATTTTCGAATAATATTAAAATCTTATAATGATGTCTTAGAATACTTTAATTTACGTGCTTTTGAATACCTAATTTTCGTAAACGGCAATTATTTAAGAATCCTTATAGTAGATATGTACTTGTACATATAGCTTAAATTTAAAAAAAAAACTCCAAGGTTCAGCCGATTTTCAAATAATATTTAGATCTTATTACGATGTCTTAGAGCCAACCTAATCTTGAATTAAGTTAATAATATGCACGTTAAAAACTTATTTGTTATCTGTAATTTTTTTCATATTTTAAATTAAAAGAAAAGAAAAGAAAAATCTATGGAAATACTAAATTATTTCGAATTTGTTAAATGTTTCTTTTTAAATATTGTGTGCATTACAGATAAATACACTCTTCTGCCTTTGTGCTTTTGATAAATCCATCTTACCATTACTATATATTATTCAATGTATAGCACATACTGTTTGCTATATTTCCCCCCAATGAAGATCATATTATTTGTTTTGATTGTTGTTGTTGACGTATGCCATTTAGGCAGAGAGGATGCGATTGTTCTTGTTTTTCAGTGGCGCCATCTATGGCCAAAAATTCGACTTCTGCCACGCCATACGTCACACGTTACGTTATAAGGCGGACCCATTCATACATCCATTCATTCATACACAGATCGTAATTTTGACCAAACTCAGAGAACGCTCGATCTCCAATCCAGTACCCCCAGAGGTATTGAGGACCTAGAGGTTTTGATTATAATCTAAATGTAAAAAAAATACTTTCTAATTTCTTTTCGTTAGATATTGATAAAAATATCTAATAATGTACTTTTTGTGACTTAAGTTTCGAAAATATTCTTTTTTTTTATTAATATAATTATTTTGTATTTTTTTATTTCTACAGAAATTATAACTTGAAAACTAAAGGTATTTACCATCAGATTCAATCCGTACTTAACAAAATCATTACTATTTCGTTCCTAAATATCCATTAAGAACGCAATTTTAAATAAAATGAATCATCACTAAGACTTTTCCTTAGTCAAGTTAGAACATATATTCAGGAATAGTAAATTGCGGAAATTTTATACATAGAAAATAAAGTAGTTAAGCTGTGCTGGATAATTTACTTCAGTTATTCATAATAAGTAATACTTTGAATTATAATAAATAAAATATCTTTATTTTGTGAATTATGAAGTATCATATTTTATTAATCAGTATTTATTAATCATATAAGCAAAGTTCATTTATTATTTGTTCACTTATCACCGATAAGAATTGTAAAAGTGTTAAACAAATTGAATTATTAATAACAGTTTTCATGCAACGTAACAAAACAAATTTTATTACTTTAATTAAATTAGGCAAAACAAAATTTTTATGCATGCAGCGGACGCAAAAATTTAAAATTATTAAAAATTTTGTTATTCAATTTTTTATTAGTTTGTTCAACACATAAACAATTCGTATTTTCAATTTATATTGAATATATAAATTGTTTTCCCAATAACTTAAATATAAATATTTATTATATTCTCTAAACATAAAATTTATATGTTGGATTTAATATAAAGTCGTCACGAACTCATGTTGAGTTTCAAATTCATATTCACAAACATTGAATAAAGCATAAATTGAGGTTTCAACAAAATATAAATTCAGAAACTTTTCCTCAAATTTTTTTTAAATCTAGGATTTAATATAAAGTCTTTCAGAGCTGATATTGAGTTTCAAATTCATATTAATAGGTAGTAAATAAAGCATAAAGTTAGATTACAATAAAACATAAACTCCGAAATTTTCTCTGTATCTATATCTGTACCTATAATATGTAGGGTTTCATTTTAAGTCTTCAGAGTTCATATCGAGTTTCAAAATCGTAATCATAAATATTAAATAAAGCATAAATTCAGGTTTCTATAAATCATAAATATAGAAGTCGGTCTCTAAGCAAAGCATTGTCATGTGAGATTTAATTTAGTGTTTTACAGAGCTCATTTTTAGTCACACATGTTCAAGTAAGTTCAGTTTTGAAAATTCTGCTTGATGTATAAATGTACCATAAATTTCTCAAATGTAGAAAATATATATACTAAATAAAGCATAAATTCACGTTACAATAAATTATGAATCCACAAATATATCTCTAATTATAAAACTAATATCTTGACTATAATATAAAGTCTTTCAGAGGTGATATTGAGTTTAAAATTCATATTCGCAATGATTAAATAAAGCATAAATTCTTGTTCCAATAAAACATAAGAGCTGAAATTTGCCTTTGAACCTGAAATTAATATCTAATGTTTCATTTAAAGTCTTTCAGGGCTCGTATTAAGTTTTAAATACATAAATCATAAATATTAAATAAATCTTAAATTCTGGTTTAAATAAAACATAAATTCAGAAATCTGTCCCTAACCAATAAAATAAATATGCAAGGTTGAATTTAAAGTCTTGCAGAGCTAATTTTGAGTATTATACATGTCCATGTAAGTTCCATTTCAAAAACTTAATTTGATGTATAAATGTACAATGAATTCCTCAAATGAAGAAAGCAACTTCCTAATGTTTATCTTAATCATACATGACGTTCTTGCAAGGTGGGTAACTCAGGTGCAATTTTTGCATGCTAAAATTTATGGTTAGATCTTTTTATAGACCTTACAACGATGAGAACACGTCCCTAATAAATACGTAGCCACATTAATAAAATGTATAAGAAATAGCAAAACATGAACACCGATACCTTTCTTGTACTCTTCCTTCACAATGACCATGTCTTAATGAAGAACACTATTTTGCCTCATGGCATTATGTGAACTATTCAAGGAAGCATTTTACAAAAAAAAAAAAAATCTTTTTTTTGTTGCTAAATTTAAAATTTTAAATTGGTTTAAAGATATTACAGTGGTCAGGTCACATGTTCATAAAATTTCTGTTAGCCAAACTAAAAAAGTATTTTCATTAAAAAAGTATTTTCCATTGTTTGTGGACAAAAATATTAAGTCCAAGCTTTTTTGTTTAAAATCATACTTTAAAATTGTTTTTAATTTCTTAGTTCAAAAATGTGAAATGTAAACAAACTGTAAAACATATGCAACGTTTAGGTCTTCAAAAATTTTGATTTAACTTGAAATCTACACAATCTAACCTAAATATTGATTTAAAATTTAACACGTGCATGTTTGTTATTAAAGGTTAAGGTTTTCTCGTAGATTCTGAGAAACCTAAGTGTTACATGCTATTATAATTTTTTTACTGATATTTTACAATCTAATCGTTAAATTTTTTAACTAAAAAACTAAAATTTGTTTTATATTATGGTTTTACGTTTTCAACAAAAACGTAGTGTTTATTCTAAGAGAGTCGGATAAAAATTTTTTGGTAGATATGGTTCAGCAAAACACTTGAAATTCGGTATTTAATTGAATTTTATCTACAGTTCGATTTTGAATAAAAGGTTTTTGTTATTAGTACAATTTATGGCGAGAATAATGCAACATTATGTGGACAATTTATGACTAGATATAATTTGCTACTAGATAAGTAACTTCAAACAAGCATGGCCCTTATAAGGGAAAAGTACTTTTTATGATTCATAATATTAACGTCAGTTTAATTCCGACCACACTACTCTACTATTTATATTAAAAAAATACTCTAAAACTTTTTTCACTCTTAAAGTTGTACCCTTTAGACGCACATTTGTACATATGTATAAAACCATAGGTAAGTGTTATGAATGTTTGCAAAAGCTTGAGTGCAGTATTTAGCTCAATAAAACGTGATTATAGTTAAAGAGATCAGTAATATACATTACATAAGTGAACTGATGATGTTGTAGCCATAACTATTGTACGATATTTTTGTTTCATGTTATTGCTTTGATGAGTTGCAAGTTTCAAAAATGGCATTGTAGTTATTTCAGTTTCAGCATATATTGTTATGGCTGATGTCAAAACTGGTATAATAATGGGTGAGTTCTGTAACAAGTAATGAGTAGAGTGCGCGGCGGTTGTTGAAACGGTTAAAAACGTTGCCTTTTGTGAAGAGTTGAAAAAGCTCAATCGGATAAATACTAGAAAAGTGGAGATGTCTACTCCTTCTCTTTTTTTTGATATAAACATATGATTTAGTATTGGATAAAAATATTTCGATTAAAATTTTTTATTTGTAATGGAAAATATTTTATGACACTGAGCCTATCAAATTTCATGTTTAAATTTTTTCATTAATATGAGAATTTATTTGAAATACGCATTAGGAAATTGAGAATTTCATTGGTGCAATTTCGGCAAACCGGTTGATACAAAGTACAATAGGACTGTTCAATAAATTTCTGAATATGAATAATCAAATATTACTGTTAGGTAATATTTTAGTATCTTTTGTAATTCGCCTTTCTTATAAAATCGTTAAAATGTTTATAAAATATTTAGTATGGAATAAAGAACAATGTTGTCAATTTTTTATTTGTGCTATAAAAGTTGATTATATTGAGCTATAAACTAACTAATTGAACATATTTATGCTAGTTAGAGCAAGCTTTGTGTTACAAAACTCTCCCATTATCGAAATTATAAAATGAACTTTTAAACTTATATCAACTTGTTCTAAGAAATGAAAAACATACAGAAAAACATAAATGTTGTATATTGTTCCATTGTCTAATTATGTAATGCTATTTCAGTTGCCCAATGCTTTTTTTAAAAAATATTTTAAATTTATTTTTGGAAAATAAGATCACATTTAATCTTACCATTTTTTATGTATAGTGAAACGAATAAAAAAAAATATTTTGTTTTTAAATTATTATTTTTTAATTCTTTTTTGAACTTTCTGTTTTTCAATCTTTCCACAACTAAAAAAAATTTAATTTTTTAAAGACATATTTTGCATTTTTGCTTTATGCATTATGTGTTTTTTTTATCATATACGTGAAATATTTTTTATTATTTCTTTGTTTTGTAAATGGTAATTTATCAAGATGAAATACTTATTTTAATTAAAAGCTTAAGCTATAACATTATCATTAGCAAAATATATTCGCTTGGAAATGTTTTACTCTGCATAAAGAATTTGTTTAATGTAATTCAAATGCCTTAATTTTAGTAATTTATTGTGATTTAATGTTTTATAAAAAAATTCAGAAATTGACGATGTGACAAAAGTATGTAGCTTAATTTATGAAAACATTAAAAAAAGTCAAATCAAAACTTTTTATGACAGTAAATTTCAATAAAATCAAAAGATATTTTGAAAAAAAAGAGGAATAATAACTTACTATTTTTTTATCTGTTGATGATAAAGAAACTCTTTAAGTTATTTGAATAAGATCAATGATATTTGTTACATAATTAATAATGTAATATGTTGTAAATAATTTGTTCTAGCTCTTTAGAATGTTATTCTATTTAAGGCGTTAAAATAAAGCGTTTAAAATTATCTGAAAGTCTAGTAAGTTTTTTTAAGATATTATATAAAAGACAGGCTATCAATATGAAGACAATATAGTATTACTACGAATTTAAAGCTCTTTTTTGAAAATTCTTAATTTCTTTTTTTTTCATTTTTTACTTAAATTTCTGTTTAAAGAATCTGTCCAGACTCGTTCTTCTACATATATCACATTTTGATAGATTACTAATGTTTTTTTTTTTTGTAAATATTGTTTTGCATCATTCAACTAACGGCGAAATTACTTTGACTGCAATAAAGTATTATAAAAATATGAATTTTTTTCATATTTGAGTAAAGTTTTTGAATGCTTGTAAAATATGAAATTTTTTAGGAAACATGAAATTCAACTGGAATGTTTTATCGTAAACAGTAATCAGGCTCATTTTTGACATTTTTACGTTACATAAAAGAATAAAATTAAATGATCAAAATATTTTCTGAAATGTAATACGCTTCTATCAAAAACAATAGTAATAAAAAGTATTCATTACGTTTAACTTACAATTCATACCCACTTTTCCCTTCATCAAAAAAATAAAAATTCTCTTTTGTGGTTTATTATTATCTTTCAATAAGACCTTATTTAATTTTCATGTCACCCAAATCACGCACCTAATATAATTGTGATAAGTAAATTGTTTCTATTACATATCATATTACAAGCATATACGAGAATTTATAAATTTGTTAATTATTATATAGAATCTAAAGGGATTTAAGTTAAAAAAAATGTTGTGAAATTGAATTATATCGTATTCTATGCTGTGATAATTGTAGTCAATTTAAATCAATTACATTATGTGAAATGTGTTTATACCTGTAGTCTTTAATTTTAAATTCTAAAAATTCTCGCTGAATCTTTCATGTCCCTTTGAATGCCTTTAGATATTTTTTCAGTTAACTTGAACAAGGCTTTGTAAAAATAGTTACTGAAAAACTTTTGTTTACCTTATGTAATAATCAAACATGATATATAGCAACATTTATCCTGATGATGTTCAACTATGAAAGCGTCTTTCACAAAGATATGCTTGATATAGTTCTGCTTAACTGAGAATAGAATATGCATAAAAATTGTTCACCCTTAACCATTATTTTTTTCTAAATTATAAGTAATCGAACTTATGTTTAAATAATAAGTAATTTGAATGGATAAGTGAATTTAGAGTCAATACAAAAAATGTCAATTTAAAATTCGAATGTGATAAGTTAAAAGTAAGGATTAAAGATTTTCTTTTAGTGTTAAATTGTAATTTAGAAACCCTATTTCATCTTAATCAAGAACTCAGTTTCGAAAATTACGTTAATCATAAATTAATACAATAATTATAGTTAAAATTATATTAAAGTATGTTAGTTGAAATGCTACGGGAAAAAAAAGAATAAGTTTTTTTTTGTTCAAAGTTTTATGTAAAAACAATTTTTCGACGTAATCAATTTCATAATTTAATCATCTATTGAGGTGGAGTTAGCATTTATTGCTGCCTTTTTCAAAGCACTGCCGTCAAATTCCTATTTCAGTTTTATTGTATAGTCTAGCTTGAACAGACTGAATTTGTGGTTAACGATGTTTAAATCGATAGACTTGTAATTTTGAACAAATCCAAAAGACAAAGGAACTACGGCATTCATCATTTGGAACGAACTTGTTTTCGTTGGAAAATTTCAAAATCCTTGTAAATGCAGAGGAAAATCATTAAAATTTAGAATTTTTTCCTATATTAACGGGGCGCTAACCTAGTTCACTTGTCAGTGAATAATTTATGTCAACTGCGAGCAATATAAGAAGTCATGATCGAGATACGATCCCGGATCTCCTTTATAGGAAGCATACATTGTATTTGCCCAGTCATCCTAATCTACAATAAGGAATGATTGATATCATCGTTTTAACTCTTTTCCGGAACAGAAAAGTTCGATTGAAAATATCAGTTTAACAGGACATTAGCAAGTATGACCTTAGACATACAGAATTCAGCAAACTACCGGACTTTTTATATTTTTCTGAATTTAGAGTAGTTGACAAGCGGTGTTTAAAAAATAGAAATGATAACAATTTTACTGGTTTGAATTATTGGCGAAAATGAGTGGAACAAATTTTATCTTATCACCCCTTAGAGGGTGAATCAACATTTAATTAAATAGTATCTCAAATTACTTGCTGCATGGAGGAAAAAATTCTGGTAAAATTACCGTACTATATTTGGTAATGATATATTTGATAATAAAAACTAGAATTTTATTTAATAAAAAATATACAACATTTAACACATTTAATTGGTAATTTTTCCGTTTGTATGGTAACGGTTTATCAGAAATTCTGGTTTTCAAAATTATAGTTCTTATTACCACACATTTAGTAAAAAAATACAAAACTTAAATGATTAAGAAACAAACTTTAATATTTTTAAATTGTATGTTGTAAATGGAACAATTCTGTTAGAGTAAATGAAAATGGAAAGCATATGAGACATAATGGTGTTGAATGCACGAATAAAAATTTTATTTGTTTAATGCAAACATTAATACATTTATGTATTTTTTAATAAAAAAGAAATGAAGAGTAGGGGGAAGAATTTTTGTGCATATTTATCAGAATAAAATGAAATTCCTAAGAGCAAAATGTAATAATCTTTTATGTAAAAAAAGAAGGGATTTTTATGAAATTTAGTTCAAATCTTTAATGCATAAGCATTAGGTTTATGAGTAGGAATTGGTGAAATGAGTGACACAACAGGAACTAATATTTATCATTCGAGTAAATGTTAGGAACTTTTTAAGAAATATGTATAAAAAATGGTTGAAGACTTTAATAAGTGTTTGTGAGAATAGCCAAGTACCATGGTTTAAAATATTTAAAGATTTGAATTCTATGAAACACTAATTTAACTGTACTCTTAAATGATTTGTTTGTATGTGTAAAATGTATTATTAAAAATCCTGTGAAAGCCCAATGATTTGTTTTGACAATATTTATTCTTAAACATTAACACGACAAAACTTAAGGTTTTATGGTTATTACTTATTATTTTATGGTTATTACTTATTATTTTATGGTTATTACTATTACTTATTAATTTTTTAAAATACAAACTAACAATATATTACACATTTCATTACGAGCGCTGTATTTAGCTGCATCCACGTGATGCCCTGTGAGTACGAGAGCCATATTTGACCGGCACTCACGCGATGTCTAGTGTGTACGAGCACTGTATTTAGCCAGAACCCACGCGATGTCCTGTGTGTACGAGCACCGCATTTTGCCGGTATCCACGCAATGCCTTGTTTGTACAAACACTGTATTTGACCGACATCCACGCAATGCCTTGTTTGTACAAACAATGTATTTGACCGACATCCACGCAATGCTTTTTGTGTTCGAGGGCCGTATTTAACCGGCATCCATGTGACACCCCGTGTGAACGAGCTCCGTATTTAGTTAGCTTCCACGCAATGCCTTATGTGTCAACCTGGCGTCAGTGTGATACTACACGGTTTTTAATAAGTAGTCTGCGCAGTTCATTTAAAAAGTGAACCTGAGGTGCGCAAGAAACCGAATTCAATTTTATAAGTCAAGTGAGAGAAAGTTATCTCATATATATTTGAGTATTCAATCTTTGGTGGTAGACAAGTAAATAAGAAAAACCAATTATATTCATAAATTAAAAATTTTTTTAGACGTATGCTTGCTACCACTTTCTTAATTTTATTAGATTTTGTATTACATGGTTCTTTCGTAAACAAGTTTACCTTCATAGTGGTCGAATCGGCCTACCTATAAAATACCGTGCGGAGGCTTTCAGTTATAGGAGGCGTTACCCGATCTGATTCAAGCTGCCACTGGTTTGTATTCCATTTACCTAATACACATTACCAATACTTCATTTTTTAATATTTTCTATCAGGTTATTATTTTTCAACATTTTTTTAAATACAAACAAGCAATATACGATACATTCCGTTACGCGTGACGTATTTAGTTGGCATCCACATGATGACCTGTGTGTAAGATCGACTCATTTAACCGATATCCACTCAATACCTTGTGAGTACGCGCGTCGTAATAAGCTGGCGTCAGCATGATACCATTTAGTAACCGTTTTTTAACCGATGCCATGATACCATTTAGTAACCGATCTGATTCAAGCTGCCACTGATTTGTATTCCATTTACCTAATACACATTACCAATATTTCATTTCCCTGTATTTGATTAAAATACGTATCTGTATATTTCTCTGCGCTTAATATATTTTGTAAGTTGAAACAAGTTTCTTCTGTGTGTTATATTTAGGTGTGAAGTATTTTCTACTTACAAAAGTATAATATAAAAAGAAATCTTAACATGCAATTTGCACACTTCGTGGCGTGGTGCGCTGCTTTTACTTCCACAACGTGGGCTGCAGTAACGAAGGGTTAAAATTAAAACAGAAATATATATTTATAAAAAAAAACACATTTATTTCGTTTACTTTTTTTAACAAATAAAAGTTATGTTTCCTATGTGTCACTTATCACTGTATATTACTTAAATACTATATACCACGTCTACTTTTTTATATCAGAAATTAGAAAATAATTATAAAATCACTACAAAAAATCAGTTTTTCTTTTTCAGAAAATTTGATCTGCCAATCGCTTTGCAAAAACGACAGGGTGGCCAGTTTAGTGACAAGTAAGAAAGTGATAGAAAAGGAAAACAATGGAACAAATTTTAAAATAAAGGAAATATTCTCAGACGCGTTATTACTGACCAATTTAACTACTAAAATCAAGGAGAAATTAAAACATATAAATTTTCTATCTCGCTTCATGGTACATTTGTCACGACTATTTTTATTTTTTATTCTATTGCACCTAACATGTTCCGAACTTTCTCCTAAGATTCTAGTCTTTTAGAAGTCTCATTGTTTTGCCTTTTATAATTAAAAAAGAAAAAGTAATTGGAAATAAATTCTTTCTAGTTGGAAAAAACCAAAATTAGTTTAAGATAGTGTATGGAACATGCTTTGGCTCTATACTTTACATGTAATAAATAAATAAATATGTTTCTTTAGCCCGTTCAAGCTTAGCTTCCTTATAAAAGAAGATTTTTTTTTTTTTTTTTTTTTTTTGACGAACTTTATTAAAAATTTCTTTCGCTTCAGAAATAAGCATATTGAAATTAACAGACGACATGTTTCCAGAACTCAAAAACAGACCCCCGTTTTCAAGGCTTGCATGACGTGTCATACTTTCATTCCCGTTTGACAAGTCTTGAAAATGAGCGTTTGTTTTTGAGTGCTTGAAATATGTCAACTCTTAATTTCAATTTGTATATTTTTGAAGTGAATAAAGTTTTTAATCAAGTAATCTTCTACCGCTTTAGTTTCTCGGTATTATATTAATTGAAAGTAATGGTAATTAAAGTATTTTAATATTATGACTTATTCCAAAGAAACCAGATAGTTTATACCTATATATCATAACATTAACATATTATGTATAAAAATATTTATATTTGAAATTGAAATCTATACACAGTGAATTGGTATTATCACTTTTTTTAAAAATATAAGTGTTTCTCGAATAAGAACCACTTTTTGTTTATTAATTTGGGGAAGAAAAAAAGTATTATATAATATAATATTAAGGGTAACAGTAGTAAGGAGACAGAAGTGACCAAATATTTTTTTATTTTTTATTACGTCCTTATATTTTCTCTATCAAGCGTGATAGGTATTTCAGCGCAATACAAAAAACAGGTGTCTCCAGGGGAGGAGAGCATCATAAAATATGAAGAAGTGCGGGGCTCAGGGCAGGCAGAACAGTCCCAGAGATTCTCTCCATTCATGGCCAGAAGTTCCTCACACAAAATGCAATCACGAGAGTCAGCAAGTCCAATATGGTGTAAATAAGCCTGTAGGATCGTGTCCAGTCAGTAGCCTGAAACACGAAGTCCCGATAGGTGTGTTCCTGAGGAAACATGGTGTAAAGGCTGTTTTTCGAAGGCGCCGTCGTCAAAGTGAAATGATGGCTTTTTGCGAAAAATATGCTAATTTCGTAAATGCTGTGAGCTTGCAATAGTTACTCATGACTGTTAGATCACGTTTAGCCTATTTTTAGCCAGCGTTGTTTATGTTTATTTTGAAAATGACGTAAAACGTCAATATGTAGGAACGTCATAGTTTCGTGAAAATGAAAAGCTTTTGTGAACTAATTTTTTAATATTTAAAAACTTACTCCTATGCCATATTACCAGGGTTCATAAAAATTTGCAAAATCTATGAATAATACAGGGATTTTGATAATTTTCATAAAGTTGGAAAAATGTCGACAAATTGGCGATTTTTTTTTATTTTTAAAAATAGCAACTTTTGAAATATTTAAGATATTTGTCCGTTTTAAAGCCCAGCTAATTCTTCATGGCAGGATGATATATAAAATTTAAAATCATTGCTTTGCTCCAAGTGTAAGGCTCTTAAACTGTGGCTTTATTTTTAAATTTTCTTTGGCGACATAGTTTCAAAAAACAGTGTTAAGATGTTTCTTCAAGAAGCACCTAGAGCTCACTTTCGGTAAAAAGTTGCTCGTTGATTTCGAATTTTTTGTTTTACTAGTAGTTTAACATTTCCCAAGATAGTAGGAGAATCGGGAGGGTCTAAGTCATAGAGTTGAAATAGTAAGTAGAGGAACCAAGCTCGCTTTATTCCTTCCGAAAAGACACGCCACAGATAGCAAGCAGAGATACAATCACGTGATGGAAAGAGTGCAATACTTGGCGCAGTATCACAAATGTTGGCGCACAAAATTTTTTAACCAGCTTTATTTCGATATTCGATAATAATTGCAGCATTTGAAAGAGAGAAAAAAATTATTTTCGTTAATCACATTTCTTTAATATTATTAAATGGGTTTTTAAAACATAAGGAGTTTTTTTTTTCTTAACATTTAATTTTAGTACTGCCTTCATTAAAAAATTTATATAGTTCTCGTCTTTACCCTTAACACTATTCCTTAAAATTTATTCATAATATAAAAATAAAAAACGATATTCCGCACCACTTATATTTATTATTATATTAAAAAAAATATGTGTGAATGTTTTTATTACAAAAACCTATTTAAAAAAAATTAACAATATATATTGTAATAACTATTATTACATTTAACTATTGTTATTTTTTAAAAAAAAATATATAATAACTTCGATACAAAAATCACTATTTTTTTAACACCTACCAGGGCTTAAAATGTGAATTTGAATATGTTGCCTTTCTTTTTTAATGAAACATAAGTTCGTTTAAAAAATAAATTTAATCTTTACGTTTTAAAAGTTTTATCACTGTTAGATAAAACAAATTGTAAAATTAAACAGATTGTCTGAAAAAAGTTCGATGCTTAGAAATAAAATAAAGAAATAAAAAGGTTCAGTTTTAACACGTAAAATATACGTTAATGTTGCAACACTTTTGTCATTTTTATTTATGCTCACCGAGAGACTGCTCTAGAGATAATATTAAATTTCGGGAAAAATAGCTTCGAGAAAAATAAAACCCTTTTTTAGTAGAATAGAATAGTTAGAAAACGTATTTTCGATAAAATGTAATTACGTTTAGAATTTTATTTATATATTGAATACATTAAATTATTTATACAATAAAAATTATTTACATTATTAATTTAGAATTTTAACTTCTTTTTTTCCTGACACTTAAATATGATATTTTCAAAATTAAACTACTGTTGCATTTTAACTTAATACTCAACAATTTGTCTAAATATGAAATAAAATATTTATTCTAATATAAAGGTTTTCAGTGCCGAATGGAGAAAAATATAAGATTAAAAGCATTAAACTAATAAAAGAAAATAATAAAAGAGTTTAAAGAAATTTTACTTCGTATTTCATGTACAATATAGTTCCATAAATTACAAGGAAAATTGAATTGTACACACAAAGTGACTATTAGGAAATACTTACATAAAATACTTACATAAAAGAGAAAACAATTAGAATTTTCATTTTGTACTAAATGTAGATTGAAACTAATAACAAACTTATAATTAAAAAACCTTACTTTTATTGTGCAATTTGCAATTAAATTGCAATTTATGCAACTTTTTATGAGGTAAATTTATGCTACTATTATAATTCAATATATATTTAATAATTTTTATACAGAAAACCAGTAACTTAAAAATTAGCAGTTAAAAATATTTTATTTTACAAATAAAAAAACCTTAATCATTTTATAGACATTTACAATGCCCCTCCATAAAAAATGTAATTTTCTTAAAAATAGTAAACACATTTAAAACTATATCTTTTGGCCAGCTAGCAAATAAAATATATACAATCTATACAAAGGTAAAAACAGTTAAAATTTTATAAGAAAGGTTCAGGATGATAAATCGTTGCACCACAGCCAGCTGTTAGCTTTGGCCGTCTGAACAGTTTATTCCATACCAATCCATCACATGCTAGTACACTGCACTAATTTGCTCCTATACAACTTAGCCACTTCTATGTTATGTTTTCTGAATTTGTTGCACTAAATCAAACTAATTCTACAGTTAAATATATTAGTAAAATAAAGTATTTCCAATAAAGCAACTATTTTTAAATAAAAAGAAGGTTAACAAGTACTTAATGATTATATTAAATATACCTTAATCATTTTCTAAATAGTACATAATTTCGTATTCATTTTATGTATAGTAACAGAATTATACAATTTTATTAAAAATTAACACTAAGATTACTATACACTATTTTATATTTAAATACTAAAAATATTTCCTAGAATTTAATTATTCATCAAACATATAAGAATATACATAAATTTGTTTTTTAAGCATTCCTATGTAATTTAAAAAACACAACTTCTTATGTACCATATTTTTTTATTTAAATATATATATATTTATAGGAAACATTTCAGAACAAGATAAATATTGGATTTTAGTAATCAAGAGGTAAAGATATGCAAAATCTTCAGAATATATAGAAATGATATCGACATTTGAAGAGAACTAAAACAAAACCGAAAGTTTACTCAACTATTCCTTGGCGCTAGAGTATCTCGCCAAGGAAGCCAACAAAGCTTTGCAGCTATTTCAGCTAAAAATAGAGTATATATTGAAATATGCTTAAACATTATAAGTTTAAAGTTTAAGAAACAATAAAAACTTATGTCAAATGTAAAAAAAAAGTGAACAAAAACGAGTGATTATTAAAGCAAATAAAACATGATTATCAGAGCATGACCGAGTATCGGAAAAATTTTAAAATAAATTTTAAAATAGAAAAAGTGAAAAAAAAAATGTCGCCCTTTCTTGTAAAAAGTTGTCGGACAGTCCCCTAGAAAACTTCTCCGTGCAGCAAAATGCTCAGGACTTTTGTACCATTCTTATTTCTGAATTAAAAAGACAGACAGTTAATTGCATCAAACTATCGCAATGCTAAACGAATGCACGGGAATAGAAGCGGTCTCAGTCAACCGCAAGTTTGGTCACGTGACTTCATCTTGTCCACGGGTCGGGGGTTATTCTACTCTCTCTACCCCAGTATTCGCGATCGCAACACTCGAATACGCCATCTGGGGAGAGACCAGTTTCATGCCTTTAGCCCTTCTCCCTTCCCTCTCCTCCTCTTTTCAGTTGCATAGGAATGTACTACGATATTTTCCCTTTTCTTAATATTTTTCCTTTTTATTTAATAAAAATATTTTTTAAAATTTCCGAGATACTTTTCTTTAGAACTATGTTTAATGTAGTTTTCAGATCCATATAGTTTTCCAACTTAAAAGATTTTAATTTATATGAAAATCAAGAGAAAAACTAACGTACTTCCTTCCTCTATGACTTTCCACACGCTAATGGGGAAAGCATGTGAAATGTTGCCATAGGTAAAGAGTTCTGCACTACGCCACCCGCAGCCCATTTCGATCGCCAATTTCAACTCTATGGTCTAAGTCAGTGGTCCTCAACGCTATGCCCGCGGGCACCAGGCGATTTTCGATCGGTTTAGGTGCGCCAGCTGCTTGTGCCTAACGATAAAATATTTCAGTTTTCCCTTTTCCCATATAATGTCATGCAATTTTTTTTTTGCGTATGATAAACACTACCAAAATAGAAATCGCCAGAAAAAGAACCTCCATCTCCACTGATCGCACAGAACAAAATATAGCTGACCACTCGCGCCAAGCGTTCGCCACACTAATTTCCTTAACCTGAAATAAAATGAATCGGTCCATTTTTAAGGTTGCCGTACTACGAAGGCGTTTTTTCGAAACTCGTCTCCGGAAAATCTCATTGAAATAACAACATTCATCCGTTTTGTCTACTTCTTTTTCGATTCATGGTTTCTGCGTTAATATTTTTTTTGGTATACAGCATTTACTTCTGTATTATTTTTAAATACTTCTTTTGTTTACACTTAAATGAGTGAATCTATAGTTTTAATTCCGCATGGGAGGAATCATATTGCTTCGTCAATTCAAAAGATAAATGTGTTTGCTTGTTTGGTAGAAATAGTGTCGTGGTGTCGAAAAAACATAATGTTGAACGTCATTTCCAAATAGTTCATTCTACTTTTAATGCGAGCTATCCATTTAAATTGGAAATTCGAAAAAAGTAAATTGGGCAGTCAAAATCAAATCTTTCGGATCAACAGTAACTTTTTACAAGTACTAAGATAAAATCTAAAAATGCCACTATTGCTTCTTTAAAATTTTTTCACGTGCTCGCAAAGAAGAAAAAGCCCTTTCAGGATGGTGAGTTGCTAAAAGAAGCATTTCTTACTGGTGCTGATGGCTTATTTGAGGGATTTTCAAACAAACGTGGGATCATGCCAGCAATACAAGACTTACAGTTATCAGATAATACTGTTACAAGAAGAATGGGAGCCGTTTCAAAAGATGTGCAAATTCAGTTGAAGAGTGATTTGGAAATATGTGAGTGGTTCTCACTACAATTTGACGAGTCTTCAGTCATAGCAGATACAACACAGTTAGCAGTTATGGTGAGAATGGTATTTATTGATTATGCAGTAAAAGAAAAGCTACTAAAAATATTGCCTATGGAAGGACGGACAACAGGTGAGGATATTTATAAAACATTTATAACATATTCAAGGTTGATAAATATGCCTCTCCAGAAACTGTCTGCGATAACCACTGATGGAGCACCAGAGATGGTGGGAAACGTGAATTGTTTTACTGTTCGCTGTATAAAAGATGGGTCATTTCCAGATTTTATGTTATATCACTGCATTATCCACCAGGAAGTTTTGTGTGGTAAAGTACTATCATTATTTGGAGACACAAGGAAAATTATTACCAAAATAGTCAACTTAATTCGAGCAGCTCATTTGTAACATCGACTTTCCAAGGCCCTGTTTCAAAATCCTGATGATGTTGACCTCATTTTACATACTGTACGCTGGCTCAGTAAAGGCAAAGTACTTGATTGATTCATACTTTTAATTCAAGAAATAAAAAATTATCTTGCAGCCAAAAATCAAATATTTTTAGAATTAAGAGATCCTCTTTGACTAGCAGATTTGTCTTTCTTAACAGACATAATGGAAGAACTAAATAATTTAAACTTGGAGCTGCAGGGAAAGATCAAACAAGTAGGGGCTATAAATCCGTTCAGAGCTATGCTTGTTTTGTGGATATCACATTTGAAAATAAAGTCTCTTGTGCATTTTCCAAGCATGAAAAAAAATGATAGGTGACAGTGAAATTGACTTATCAACACTTGTCATCAACCTCTAATTGCTTCAAGATCAATTTGAAAAGAGCTTTCAACAATTTAATATTATCGAGCTTATGGTCACCTTTTTTGTAAATCTTTTTTACCAACCAAATAAACGTAACTGAAATTTTTGGATCTTCAGAATGACATTATCCTCAAAACTATTACCATATCAGATGAGAAATTCTGGAATATAGTTGACAGAAATAAATTTTCATTCTTAAAAACAGAAGCATGTAAAATAAAATTGTTTTTTGGTTCCACATACGTGTGCAAATCATTGTTTTTGACAATGAATATCGTAAAATTAAAAATATAGATCTCGACTTACAAATGAACACCTTGACTATTGCTTGCGAGCAGGAATTTTATCATATTCTCCCAATTATGAAGCGCTGGCCAGCGAAATGCAATGCCAAAGATCACATTGACTGTATTTTATATATTTTATAAATAATTTTTATACTTCGTATGTTTTGCAAGAAATTTCGTAATAATTATTTTACTCAAGGATATTAATACTAATTATATTCATATGTAAATTAAATTTTTAAAATAAATTTTTTTCCCCATTATATGTAGTGTGTATTATTACCAATGTCTACCAACAAAAAATTTATCTTGAAAAAATAAATGGTGCCCGCAATTCGACCGATATTCTGGTATTTGCTCTTAGGTACTAAAAGATTGGGGACCCCTGGTCTAAGTGAATGCTTGTTTTGCGAGATTAACTGCTTTTTCATTTCCCCATAAGCCGCAATCGCTACTTCGCCTAAATATAGTTAGGTGTATCAACCTAATGATGTGTTTTAGCCCTCATGATAAAAATAAAAATTAATTTATAAAAAATATAATAACATACCTGCCAACTTTTACGCATTTGGCGTAAAATTTTATTTCTATATTTTAAGTGGTAGTAAAATCTATGCTTTCTATATATTCCTTGCATTTATAAACTTAATTTATAATCTTTTTGTTCCACCACTATTTTTAAGAAAATTTGACATATATATTAATAGGTAATACTATTGTGGCAGTCCACATAGGCAAACCCAAAATACAGTGTGTGTTCCTGCTTAAAATTGAAATTTCAATTCCAATTTACTATCACTGAGGAAAATCATCCTTGAAAGGATTAAAAGTTGGCAGGTATGTAATAAAATATGGGAAAAGGGTCAGTGAGTAGAACTAGTCAAAATATTCTTCACTATAATAGATTAGTGCTTTAACGTCATATTTATACTACACTTTCTGAAATATTTATTGTGGTAGAACATATTTTTTCAGTACTATCACTTGTCTTTGAGAATTTAAAGATTCTTACAATAATTAGTAGTGCTTCTGTAGTTGCCATCTTTTACGGTCGTTGAGAAAGATTTTACAAATTGGTGATGATAATACTTACAGATATGCCAATTTGGTCTGGCTAGCGGATACATGTTTTCGATTGGTTGTCTTTCAAAGTATGGTTTTTGGTTTAATAAATTCGATTAATAGGGTTTTTACTCACCACTACTTCTAAATAATTCAAAGCCATATGAGATACCCTGCTTTCGTAATATCGTGCTGACTGTAGCACCTGCGACTTCAACAAACTATTAGGCTTGGACATTATAGAAAATAATGCAAATTTCAGTCCGATAACTGCATTCTTTCTTAGCGATAGCGTATTATCAAAATATTACAACCGATAGTTTAATATTATCACCCTCAAAATAGACAAACTATGCACTTTGCACCTAAGAAGCCCGGCAGAACCGGAGGGAGGCGAGGGAGTGCATAGGGAGTCTTCCCCACTTGCAAAATAATTATAAATATTTTTCTCTTTTTATTTTATTTTTAGATATTATTCTAAATTTTTTTTTTTTTTTTTTTTTTTTTTTTTTTTATGTATCCCAATGCGATTAACATGTATATACTTATCCCAGATTTTATTTTAATTGTAAAATATTTACAATTGAGACATAACTTAGTTAACCCCCGCACCACCCATCCCATAACCCTTACAATTATTACTTTAGATGAAGGAGCAGATATCCCCATAGGATAGGCACTCCGATAAAAGCTGTATCAGTCAGTCAGTAATATCGTGCTGAGTTTTTTAAAAACCAAAAATTAATCGAATTAAATTAATTGAAAACTTGTTCTTTTATTTTATAGCTATCTACTGTTTTTAAAATATTTTTGGTGAATCCGGAGCAGTTGGCTTCTCTGCTGTAACTTACCACTTAAGCATTTAAAAAAATTATGTTCTGACGTTCGATATAAATATCATTGGTAATACTTGCCAACTTGTTCAGATTTTTCAGAACATTTTTTTCTGAATATTTACAGAGGTAGTAAATGTCATGATTTAACATTTGATTTAATAAATTTAATTTAGAATGAATTTTGCCACCACTACATATAAATAACTTAAACATTTGAAACCTAGTAAGTGTGCAGAGAAGTTTTTAAATTCCCACTCAAATGAATTAGTTAGAGGCCCTGGTGGGACTGATGCTAAGATAACCACCACATATGAGAGATGAAAAGTTTTTAAATGCAAACACGAAAATAAACAGATCAAGTTTATAGAAAATTGTTATTTGGCTACTGTTTTAAATTTTCTGGTACGCTGTGTTAATATATTACGGTAGTTAGAACTAACTTGTTTTTGAAAAATAAATACTATTACAGAAACACGAGTGGTACTACTTATTTTATTATTATTATTTTTTTTATAAATATCTTTCTATTATAGCAGAGATGTCAACTTGCTCCGGACAGCAAATATATATTTTAAAGTGGTAGTTTAACAATTGTGATTCTTGGTTTAATAAATTCAATTAAGTAGATTTTTATCCACCACTATTTCTTAATAATTCGTTGGCTTATATAATTCACCACTTTATAGTACTTATGTCATGCTATACCTTTTATAAAGCAAGCAAAAGTAGTAAAATATTTTCAAAATTTACTTTGTAATTATTTACCGTTCTTTTAATTATTTTAGCGTGTCCGGAGCAGTTGGCATCTCTGTTATAGGGACGCTAGGCACAAATACGGTAAAAACATCCTACATATTTCTCTTCTGAAGGACCTCGCGTAATTTATAGGGGATGGTTCATTTTTCTGAAATTGAAAATATTCGCACAAGTGTTCCATTATTACTAATAAGATAGTTCTATCTATCGTAATATATCAATGATATTTATATTTAGATCGAAAGTCAATGCATTATGCTTATTGCAAGCTAAAGTTGAAGTAACTAAACGAAATATTCACTTTTTTAGTATTGATGTTTACCACATATAAAGCACTTTTAGGGGTCGGGCATTGAAGGGTAAAAGCAAGAAATCAGATTTTTTGAATTAGCTTCTATTTTGTTGCGCTTGATGCGCCTTGGAATTTTTTATCAACTGTCATGAAAATCACCTGGGACATTTTCTATCAAAATGGGTTTTTTTAACGTCCAATAGAAAGCCGAGTTAAAGAAGTTTGATTTCTCCTGTCATTTTTGTAATAAACTGTAACTGCAGCAGAGTTGCCAACTTGCTCCACTTTCAGAAATAATATTTTCTAGTGGCAACGAAATATAAATTATTTTTAGTTTAGTTCTTTGTTCCACCACTATATATCAAAAATTCAAAGTATCATATGCAATGTAAATTTCTATTATTTTCTAAGGCAAGTCACCATCAAAAACAAAAAATCGACAAAAAGAAACATAACAGCCGGAGTACCTCAGGGCAGCATTCTGGGACCGATTTTATACATATTATACACTTATGATTTTCCTATAAACAAAGCCGATTATAATAGCATAACAGCCTATTACGCGGATGACACCGGTATTATTATTAAATCCAGAAACCCAAATCATGCTTTTCAGAAACTACAAGACCATATATACGAAATCGAAGACTGGTGCTTAAAATGGAAAACTGCAGTAAACGCTGGAAAATCACAAATATTAATTATACAAAAAAGAAGAATTAAAATACTTCCACAACTTCAACCAAAAATGTTCAATATACCAATACCAATAGTTATAAAAACAAATTATCTTGGCCTTATAATCAATAGCAAACTCACCTGGAATGATCATATCAAAAGCACAATAGATAAAGCAAATGCAGCAATAATAGCCATACAACCATTAATATATAATCAGAATATGTCACTTAAACTAAAGAAGCTACTATACACAGCAATGATCCGCCCAATAATCACTTATGCCTCAGCCTCACCTGCCTGGACAACGATACCTCAACATCTACTGAAGAAATTAAACCAATGCCAAAACAAGATCCTTAGAAAAATAACCAGTGCAAGATGGTTCATACGAAATACCAATATACATGCAGACCTCAAAATACCAACTCTATCACAACATATATACAAGCTAAACACAGATTTTTTCGATAAAGCCATAGAATGTAAAACAGCAAATTTTAATGAAGACTTTAAATTTGAAAATTATATCAAAGATAAAAACTACAGACCAATAGCTGTACGTTTCACCTCCGACGCCTCATATCATAACTATCAAAACAAATAATTTCATCAACCTTTCTGAAAATAACTTTTCCTCATGCTGATACAGTTCTGAACAACTCCAAAATCAAACAAACACAGTTTAGAGCAAGCTGCTTATTTTATTTTTGATTCCTTTTTAGTTATTCAAGCAAAGTGTTTGAAACATTCATAAAAGCAACTCCACTGCCTGCTTACCTCAATGCTCAACCAAAACTGTGTTAAAATTCCAGATGAATGAGATAGGGGACGCTTCGCGGCCCAGATGCCCAATAAAATCAAAACACTAGGACTAGGATTATTTTCTAAGGGGCCTCCCTGGCCGAGTGGTATCGCCGGTCAAAACGCTCTGTTAAGCGTGGAGGTAGCGGGTTCGAATCCCGTCGTAACCCTGGATTCTTCCCTGGTCTTTCTCTGAATTGTTCTATCTGTATTTTCTACTTGACAATGACTTATAAGCCTATATTGAGCACACAAGTCAGCAAATGTATGTAATTTCAATAAACAATAAACAATCATTTTCTTGCGGTGACACATTTAAAAAGTAGACTTAATTATTTTTGTTTAACTATTTAATTTGCTACCAATTTATTAAAACTTTTGAATTTTTGTGTCAGAACTCTCGCTAAAATAACATGGATGTGGTCCATGTTATTTTAGCGAGATTGTTTCCAAGAGATGTTTATAGAGAACTTACTTACCTTATTAGGTGGTAAAAACGACGATCAATGTAGCAGGGATGCCACGAGCGACTAAAAATATAAAAAGTGGTGACTATTAAATAGAAAAATTCGTTAACAGGTATTAAAATGAGCAAATTTGTCTAGCATATTTTTTCTAGTTTACTTTTGAAGAAGATCGTTTTCTTGTTATATATCAGGGGTTTCCAACTTACATGAGGCCGGGAGCCGCAATTAAAACAGTCAAAAGGCGGATCGCAACTTTATCAACATTTCATATAGGACTCTTTTATGTTTGAAGGAACACTAAATATTACCGTCTGAGTTTTATTAAGATGTACAAAACAAACGTATTGAATTACAAATTAAAATAAGAAGTAGATTTTTAAGCAACATACAAGATAAATTTTGTATTTGAATAAATATTTTCTTGGATGCAAAACTTGAGAAATAAATTTTTTTTGCACTGTTGGTATGTTAAATTTCACAGAAACGAAGAAATTTTTTTTTTTACGACAGAAAAGTATTTTAAATCTATATAGATTTTTTATGAAAATTGTCCACAAAAATGACAACTAATATATTTTAGCCAGTGGGCCACAAAAAAAAAAAAAAAAAAAAAAGGCTTCGTGAGCCGGCAGTTGATAACCACTGTTATATATATATAATTTGCAATATGGTGGTAGTTATTATTGAATAATTAAATAGATAAATATGAATTGGGCTTCTACAATTTATTACATTTTTAGTCGCCTGTGGTATGGTGATTTTTTAAATTGTGAATGAACTGTTAATTTAATTAAAATTTGTCTAAATTAATTAATAATTTGCAGTAGTGGTCAAAATATTTTATTTTTAAATTAAAGAGACAAGATGAAACTTTTATGTTGTTGCCACCAACAAAAATATTCTTCAACAATCACACAAGTTGACAGCTGCGCACTTCAAAATTTTTTCCAGCTGCCTACAGATCTTTTTTTAATAATTGCGGTTCGAATCAATAATGTATATATATATATATATATATATATATATATATATATATATATATATCATTACAAAAAAGTTAGATCAGTAAACAAAGAGCTAAAGTCTCAATATTAGGATTTAATATAAACTAAGAAGTGGAAAAAGATCTTAACATCTTATCAACTTTCCGTTCATTACAGTAATACAGCTGTATATATTACTCTTGCTAATACTCCCACTAAAGTAAACAAAATCTCACATTTTTAAGAAAAACATAATAAAAAAGGTAATTATTTTTCGGGAGACGAAATCTAAAGTAGAAGGCACACCTATTTATCCGCCCACACTATCAAAACCACTGTTCAAACAAAATTTTCAAAAGGATTTTGTGTGACCGTAGGGCGAACCAATATAGCTCCGTTTTCTTTGATAAAGCCTCTGGGCATTGTTCTGATTTTCTCAAGATGAATATGATTTTGAATGGAAGTCTAGAAAGCTATATCAATTCATGTTTGAAAGCGTATTTTAGTAGAAAAGTGATTTCATGTAAATTTGCAGTTGTTGAAGAGGGAGATAATATGATTTCGGACATATTATGATTATATAATATAATATGATAATATGGTTCGGAGATAATATGATTTTTATATAGGGTGTTCAGTATATAATGCGATAAACTTTTAGGAGAGGTAAGGCATATCCGAAGAATTAATAATTACATAGCAACTCTTGACCTAAAACTTCATCATGCGCCGTTAGGGGAGCTTTCTTATTATGAAATATTGTATTGTTCGTGTGCTTTTTAAACCGGTATTTTTTTAAGTAAAATTTTTAATTAATTTTAATTTTATGCTTTTTATTAAAATAATTATTGCCGAAAATTGTATTCAAATAGGTTCAGTTTCTATTGTTTTATCTCGTAATTTAATGATTTGGAGATTAACATGAAAAGTTCGTCTAATCATTAAATCAAAATTAAACATCTATTTCTAAACCTTTTTGAATGTATGCTTGTGTTTGTATGCTACTTATATATATATATAGTGTGCAAAAAAAAAAAGAAGAAACTAAAATCTAATGATTTTGTTTTTAGGTTTTAGGACTCTTATTGATCTGAAAGCAGAACTTTAAATATTCTAATTAATTATTGCGGTTAACGATATAAGACATAAAAACGTACCTCTCTCTGTATTAACATACGGATTCGGGATCTTGACCCTCAAAATTTTGGGGTATTCGCAATCTGAAAAATATGGTTCCCCTATTTAAATCAAAAGAGTGCAAAGAAAATTGATTCCATTATTTAAGTTTTTTTTGTTGAAAATTTAACAATCCCTGGTAAAAATTAACTATCCCTCACTTTTAAAAACTCAGTCGTTATTCCGATGTTTAATTTTCATAAAATTTAGATCGATAGCAATTAGCTAAAACATTTTGTTTCCTGCATTTTTTTCTACCAGTTTTTGAATTTTCCTGGAAAGTCGCCCTCCAGTTATTTCCATTACAATTTTAATAGATCTTAAATAATTAACCGAATAATAAAATTTACTTGCCCCAGCAATAATTATTTTTACTTGAATTATTAAATGGGGACCCAAGACCGCGTAGCAGCTCTTTACCCTTTAATTGTGAAATGTAAAACGAAGGTTTGCTGCTGGAGACAATAAATGTATGTGGTAGAGACTATCAATTCTTTTAAATTTATATAATCGAAATGATTATTAAACCAAAACTATCACCATTACTTCCTTACTAAATATTAATCAGTATTAAAAGTATACTTATCAATAGAAGACTTACTTAATATTAAAGAAAAACAGCTGAAATTAATATATTTTTCGAACAGTCGATTGCGTTACTTATGTTTTGAATAATATTTTTATAATTAAAGCGATGATGGTTTTATTTATTAAGCTAATTTAAATATTAAAGTGGTATTAATTTAAAATAATAATAGGAATTTTTGTCAAGTTTTTATCGCATTCCATAAAAAGTAACTCAAGTTGTTAGCATGAGCTATTTCCAAATACAAAACCAAGCGTTTTTGAACGCTGCATGATATCATTTACAGCATTCTTCACCTGCTCAAGAATTTTCGTTGTGAGATAGATACAGTGAGCACGCAGAATATCGACCCCTGCACTGAGCAGACTAACAACATCTACCTGTTGGGTTTGCTACTGCAAAATAGGCAGATAGACTGTTTACTCATTTCGTTGCGAAATGAATATTTTATTTTCAAATCTCGGCTTTCCGGGAATTTGTATTATTTCGTTTCTTCGCATTTTCGCTATAGCGCTGCTACCGTTTGCAGCTTGTCGCGGCTTGGGGTTCTTTGAATTTTTAATGGGTTCTTTTTGGGTTGTGTATTGTCTCCAGTTTGGATTTTCCAGCGTTCTTAAAAAAGAGAATTACCATTATGCGAGGCGTATAGTAAATGAAAGGAGATAATACAATTAAACTCGTTATTTTAATGCTTTTTGAGTCATTTTAGTAAATGGTGTAAGGTTTTACTTCTTCAAGAAATGGTAATGATAATTGTGCATTTATTATTTTATGAAGAGGAAAGGTTTAGAAATAAAATATAGTATGTAACGTTTACAATATGTCTCAAAAGGTCCTTAGATAATGAATTTTTTTTTCGTATATACGCTTGTAAATTGTTATTTCATGCAAAATTATTTCTTTGACATTTGGTTTTTATGTATGTAAACAAGAATAAAGCTGAAAAAACGCAAGTAAAGTAATGTTCTGAAATATATTACATGACAAAAAATTGCAATTTAGCAACGGAATTATCTGTAATTTAACAAAGACTTGAATGGTACAAAATAATAGCGTTTTGTGCAAATAATTGTAGCTTGTTATTCATTCGAGAATGTTCGTGGGCAAAATTTATTTTTAAATAGAAATTTAGAGCAAATATGCCATCTATTATGTTTTTTTTTCTCCAAATTATACAACTTTTAATCTAGTGTTAGGATCTTCACGCTTTAGGACTTATCTTAATGGCTCGAGGGGATAACCTGAAATATGCCAAATAAATTAGTGCAGACGACTATGTTACAGTATTCTAAAAAATTTTAATTAAAAGAAAGCGTGTTGATTGATTAACTATTAAAACCAATACAAGTTAAGATCTAAAAACTCTTGATAAATATTATTGTTAATCAAATATTTAAGCATAATTAGAAAACCCTTGTTAAAATTATTTTATTTGACAGACAAAAATAAGAAGCATGTTGTTAAATTTAGAAGAAGACAATTTACTCGTGAAAATAAATTTAATGTACGTATCAGTAATAACTAATACTTTATCTTTTCCTAATTTCCTGTTAGTCTAAGCTTTAAGAGAAGGTTTGAATACAATAGCGGAGAATAATCGGATAATGCGAGCAATTAAGTGTGATTATAGAAAACAGGATAATCCGATTTATCACTGGGCGAAGCCTAATCGATTAACTTGTAATTTATCTCTAAGACATGTTTTGGATTTAGAGAATAAGTAGCTTTATCTCCAAAATTTATTTTAATTGAGAACTCAAATATAAAAGAAAATAACTTAGACAAATGTAACAGAAATTATTTTCTTTTTCAAATTTCATTTTATTACTTACTAGCTGTAAGCCAGTTCTTCGTATAGGTTGGAAAAAAAGGAAGCAATCAATAAATCGGTATTGAGGAACTCTCCAAATGTACAAAATTGAAAGACATTTACCGACAGAAATAACTAAGCTAAAATATGTCCATTTTTTTTTTCATTCAATCCTCTTTCCGGTATTTTTAGGGTATTATTTAGGTGGATAGGTATTTATTTAGGCGAATTCGAAATTCATCCTTTAAAAATAAAAATTAACTATATTAAGTATCATTTAGCACACTGCTATAATTCAAAGTTAACCAAAGTCGATAATCAAAAATCAACTATCTCTTCTAATACTTATTCCATTCGTTAGGTCGAAAGAAACCTATTTCTACAGTATCTATAATAGGTTTCTTAGTGCCAATATGAGCATTAGTACATATTAAAAAATACCAATTGAAGTAAGAAAAGTAGTACTTATTACCAAAATTAGTTAAGCGTCATTGTCGTCAATAACAGTATGGACATTTTATACGGTTTTCATAAACGAATAAGTACCTTTTTTCTATTAATTAAGCTTTTAAATAAAAAACTTATTATTTTTTATTATTTTTATTTGTACCAACTTCTAAAATCAATTAATTGGGTACTTGCACTTCAAGAAGAAGAAGACAACGGATACCCGCACATGTGACTTATGATGTCAGCTCCAGCTCATCGTTTATAAGCAAAATAGTTAAAGTTGAGCTAAGTTTCTCCACATAAGTTAGACTGTTAATTAACGTAAAGTTAATTAAATACAGCGTCGTATCACACGTCGAATTTATTGAAATATAATTCTTTCTTTTCTACGTCTTTTACTCAACTTCGATTAATTATTTGTTTATGCATTTTAAAGTAACCGTGATATATTTTTGTTTTGTGTACCTGGCAACTTCGATATATAATTAGTTTGTTCATGGCTTCATGACTGCCTTTGCGTTAAGTAAGAAATATATAGTGAAAGAATTGAAATCTTCGCGAAAAAAATCTTTGTGTGAGAATATAGAATGTATCATTTAACGGAATCGATGCTTGACGGACATGGCTCACTCGAAATAGAATGGAAAGAATAGTTGCCAGCGTAAACAATTGTCAAGTTTTAATAACTAATCAGAATATAGATGCCCACACTACGGCAGTTTCAGGTATTCCATTGTAATTCTTGAAAATAATTAGTAATGAAGTATATATTTTTATATTCATTTTTAGCTAACGGTCTAATATCGGTATTTATTTCGAAGGAATTAAGGAATAGCCAAACTATTATTGCTGCCCATGATGTCTATTAAATGTGGTATGAAATGATACAGGTATTGCGGTTATATATGCTGTGGTAATGAGAACCTATTATACTAAGATAAAAGTCTTATATAGGTAGTGTTGTAATAGTTTTTTTTATCGTCCTCCGAAAGAATTAAGTACCTTAATATCACCATACTACGTATTTATGGCACCTAATACAAAACTTTTTTCCTTGTAATTTCCGGTGTGCCTTTGAACGATTAAACTTACTGTAATATAAATAAGAAGTTCAACTTACCAAAAGAAAAATTAACTATTCCTAATTTAAAGAGTGATATTCAAAATTTACTGCGATTTTCTAATAGCTTAATGGGATACATGCAAGTGACGTAGTGTGGGTATCTCGATCCTGATCGGTTGTTGAAATGAGACATTTGTTTACGTTAGCAACTGTTCTTTCCATTTTATCTCAAGTAAGTCACGTATCAAATCTTTTAAGTGACACATTCTCAATTCTTTCACTAAGTTTTCAAATTTTTCACTATATATTTCTTAATTAACACAAAGACAGGCATCAAGCCATGTAGAACATAAACAAACTAATTATGCATTGGAGTTGCCAAGTACTCAAAACAAAACTATATCACGGTTGCAATAAAATACATAAACAAATAATAACTCTAAATGAAGTAAAAGACGTAGACGAGAATCATATTTCAGCGAATTCGATGTGGCATTGCATTTAATTAACTTCATATTAATTAACATTCTAACACAGGTGGAGAAACTTAGCTCAACTTTAACATACCAGTTAGCTAATAAGCTATAAGCTGACGTCATAGGTCACACGCAATGGTATCTCTGGTCTTCTTCTTGAATTGCAAGTACCCAATTGAAATTGGTGAGCATTTCATAAATTAACATGTTTTTTATTGTTACGCTTTTGATATGCAGAGTTGTGCGTTCATAACTAAGACGGCTTTTAGGGAGATGCAGGAATGTCACAGGCTACTAAAAACGCAAGAATTGGTGATTAAAAAAAATCTAAAGCCTATAAAAAGAGATTAAAATTTGTAACTTTTCCTGGTATATTTTTTACAGTTTACTATTGAAGAAGAATGCAGCTGTTTTTTTTTTATCTAAATATAAATAATTTACAATGTATGTCTTGGTTGTATTTGCTATTTAATAATTACATAAAGTAATTAAAAAACGAAATGAATATGTTTTTACCATTTACTACATTTTTAGTCACATTGTGGCATCACTGAAGTTACGGACAAATCCGGATTAAACAAAATATTATAAAAAAGTGGTAGAGAACAATTAAATGAAATTTGCAAATTTTCGGTTGATTTTGCCAACTTTTTAAAAGGCTAAACTCGGTTTACCTGTAGAAAAGAGGAGTATCATATAAGTCTTTGAATTATTTAGAAGTAGTGACGAGTAAAAATCCTATAAATCAAATTTATAAAACCAAGAATTATACCTTCAAATATTACCACTCGAAAATATTTACCCGCTGTCCGGAGCAATTGCAGACATGCCAACTGCTCCGGAATAATTAAAAAAATGGTAAATAACTACAAAGTAAATTTTGCAAATATTTAACTATTTTTGCTTGCTTTTTAAAAGGTCTAGCATGACTAAGTATTATAAAGTGGTGAATTATATAAGTCTACGAATAATTTAGAAATAGAGGTGGATAAAATCTACTAAATTGAATTTATTAAACCAAGAATCACAATTGATAAACTACCACTTTAAAATATATATTTGCTGTCCGGAGCAAGTTGGCATCTCTGCAATTGCTATCTCATCTTATAAGCCCTTGCCAAGTTGAAGAATGTATATCATTAACACAAAATTGTTATAAAGAAGAAATATTTTTCTATTTGCTTGTGGCCTCATAGCTAAGTTAGCAACCTCTACGCTTTTTGAACAATATTCTATAGAGTCGTAAGCAATTAAAAACTGAAGCTTTCAAAAGCTTCGGTTAAAGCCATTTTTAAAGCCTCACCACCGGGATAGCTGGAACAGAGTGGTTTTTCATATGAACTATTGAAATGTATAGGTGTGGAAAGCGTAGAAATTTGGCGTAGAAAACCCAAAAACATAGTTGGTACAAAATAACCAAAATAACGTAGAAAATTGACTCGAAGGCTTTGAAGGTGCTAATTTTGAAAGCAATATTCCAGGAATATTAACATTTATTGTTTCTAGATTAAGTCACAAAGATAATAAATAAGAAAAAAAAAAAAACTATTTTTCATTTTTACGCATGTTTAAGCATTTTTGTGATTTTCAAGATTTCCGACCCTATTGTTCTCGATAAATAAAGAAAGAATATTTTAATTTTTCTCGAGCTATTTTCATTCATTACTTTCAATAGAACACTGTGCATTGTTCAATAACTCTCGACTTATTTATTGAGGAAAACAAAGAAAAAAACTTGTATTTTAAGAGAAAAATAATATTTGCATTGTATAATAATACCAAAGGACACTGATTTTTTTAAAACGCTTTCCGTTACCATAGTTACAATGTTTACTACATTAATTGAACTACCTTCGTTATTATGTTGTAAGGTATTGCATTAAGCTAGTAAATATGCCGAAAATCTGTTTTTATGTTTTCTAAATCGCGAGTAAAATTAGATTTTTTTTGGTAATGAACACGAAAATGGTTCACCTGAGTCAAACTTTGTTATTAATCAATATAATACATTTTTTTTTTAAAGTTTATGAGATTTTAACGAATACATTAATATAGGTTAAAGCACTTATGTAAAGTTCGGTAATATAGTGAGTGAGACTATGGTGAATTAGAAAAAGAAATACTCTTTTTAAAATATTTAAAAACTTTTTATATATCATTTGGCATTCTATGTTATTTTTTTATAATTTTCCATTCTTGGAAAAATTAAAATTACCAGGGGGTTAAAGTTTTAAAATGACTCTTAATAACTCTCCGAAACTACACATTGAAGCTGCTGGTAAGTTGTTTCAGATTTTCAACAAACTTTTAAAAAACCACCAAAATGAAAAATTACTGAATTTAAACATTCATTGTAGAGCTTTATGTGTTTAAACAAGAAAAGATAGAAATACCAACATGCTTTATCAACAATGAATTGAGAAACAAAAATTATTTATAATAAAACTAAACCATGATGAAATCACATGTGATTGTTTGATCTAAATAAGCTTCTTAGTTAGATGATATGTAATGGATTGAATGCTCAAAAGATTCAAATGTTTCACAGTGATTTTATTCAGTTTTTTGATTTGAACTGTATTAAATATCTGGGCACCTGAGGTCACTTACGGCCCTTTTTACACTGATCTTTAACTTGAACTTTGTGGTGTTTCGATGAAGTGGCGGAATGCAAATGAAGCAATATTCAGTTTATTATATTAAGGGAAGATTATAAACAAACATCATTAATGTAATATATGTATTAAATAGAGAAATACATGGAAGTGAAATAAGAAGCTTATACGACTTTTATCACTTTTATGCACACACATCACCACTGTATCGAGTTAGTTGCGTATTGTATATAATCACACAAAGAAAATAAAGAGTACACTCAATGAAAATAAGGAAAGGTATAAAAAAGAAAAGAAAAATGAACAAAAATAAAAGGCAGAAAGTAAGTTTTTAAAAGAGAATAAAGAAATAATTAATGAAAAAAAAGTAAAAGTTTTAGAATTTTTTTAAAAAAAGTAAGAAAACAAAACAATGAAACGATATAATCGTGTTGTCAGCTTACACGTTTATATCCGCAAAATAGTGCTTTCTAATATTGTAATAATATAGCCAAAGCGAAATATATCAATACATTAGGGTGAGGAACACCAAAATAAAAACATTATTCGAAATGAAACAAAAATTGCAAAATTCAAGAAAAATAAAAATTTTATATATATATATATATATATATATATATATATATATATATATATATATATATATATATATATATATATATATATATATATATATATATATATATATATATATATATATATGTGTGTGTGTGTGTGTGTGTGTGTGTATTTCTCTTGAAAGAATAAAAATAAATAAGCACTAAAGATCTAATTACTATAATTAAATGAAAATTAAGGGTTTTTTTTTAAAAAAAAAACCCAACTCTGCTTTAAACACATTAACACAATTATTGAATATAGTTTCAAACTTTAATATTTTTTTCTGATTTTTTTTCTATTACAGATCATAAAATTTGAATCTAGAGATAGCTTCTTTTACGATGACAATGATTTTACCAATTTAAAATTTAATTATAATTAATTTATTATCTAATAATATTCTAGGTAATTTTGCTGTCTCTAATAACTACAAAACGCAAATAAAGGTAAAAATTTAAATTTGAATTCCTTATTTCATATTAAACTACGATTCAGTAATGCAGTGTTGTACATTGTACACTGCTGATCGGAAAAAATATAATTTACAATGTAAAATCAAACTGAAGGTACAAAATTGGTATAAACTTGTTTAGCACTCTTGAAAGAAGTTTTAAAGTTTAATCAACTTCACTTTCTTGTCGTTCACTAACGGTCATTGAAAGTTTACGACATCATCATGTTATTATATCCATAACAAACTACTTCAATTTATTACATAAAGTTGCTTATTATAAAACATTTTATGATGAACATGAAAATTCCGTTTCAAAAGTGAATTTGACATCGTAAATTTCGATTTTCTTCACTAATTTCAACTTTATGGGTTAAAATAAGAGTTTATGACTAAATTCGCTTTTAGCCATAAATTGGCGTCAATATTACGGTATACATTATTTCCGCGGAAGAACTCGCTGTTATTTTTTTAAAACCTTATATGTTAAAAATTTTTTAGAATACGATTTTGTTTTCATTAAAAAATGATTTTCGAATTTCATATTGCCAAAGACTTACATTAAATGAAAAAGAAACGTTTAAATTATAGTCGAAACAAATAATTCACGCATTTTTGCCTTGCCCAATCACAAATTTAACAATGATGTAAAAATGAGTTAATAAAAAAGTTGGTAGTACATGAAATGATTAAATCAAGAAACTATTTTCCTCTCATGGCAATTACTTTAATTTTAAAATGTTTAGCGTGCATTAATGAGATACCTATCGCTCCTGACTCACCAAAATATTTAAAAAAACAGCAGACAGCTATAAACTAAAAGAACACACTTTCGAAATATTTTGTTGTTTTTTCAGAGGTTCAGCTTAAACAAACTGGGGTATAAAATAGGCTTTTGAATTTTTTAGAAGTAGTGGTGATTAAAAAGCCTATAAATCTAATTTATTAAAGGAAAATTCATACATTAAAAGACTACCACTCGAAAATATTTACTCGCTGTCCGGTGCAAGTTGCCATATTTGGGCTTACTTCAAAACCAAATATATTTTTTTTATTAATTCTTTATAGAAGCAGAACTATATACAGGGATTCACCCTGAACTTAATCAAAATAGTTATGAATTGTATATGAATAGTTATGAACAATAAAATCAAAATAGTTATTAAACCGAATACCAATTTTAAAATATCATTTACAATGAATTTGAATCTTATAATATCAAGAGCAATTATTTTGAATACTAAAACTAAGATATCAATAATAATGAAATTTAGTACTATAGTAAAAGAATTCTTCAGTAATTATAATAGAATGCATATCTCAAGGGGAGATCATGTCGTCAAACTCTATATTTATGAAGAAAAGATCTTCGTTATTTTAGCTTTGCATTTCAGAATGAGAATGAGGATAATTAAATTGAATATTTTATTATGAACTCTAGATTAATTTCCATCATTTAAAAATTTAGTTTCACGTGAGTTGTGATGTGTTTGTCTTCAGATAGGTTTTCGATGCTAAATTGACGTTTCGTGTTTTGCCAAAAACATTGCTGTTACAATGGCAACATGTGTGTCAAATTTAGATAACATTAAAATTTAATAATTATAAGTGTGTCATTAATATATTATAAGTGTCAAATTTTTATATTATTGATTGAAATAATGGAAACTTCTATACTCACTCTATTCATGCAATCTTTTTTAAATAGGCAAATATTTAGGAAGATTATTGATGGCATAATTAAGAAGATCAGACATAGAGGTTTTAGAAATGGTGTTTTTTTTATCTATGCAAAGTTTACATCGGCCAAAATGACCACAAGAAGTTAAAATCTTCTTTCTTTTTTCAATACTACTATAATTAAAATACATTGTAATATAACAATTGTAATTCTTTAAAATGAAATCAAAATTTCTGGTATTAAAACGAGAAATAATTTATTAATAAAGAACTTCTTTGTTTTCTTTTTTTAATACTAGTATAATTAAAATACTACTTTGTAATATAACTATTGCAATTCCTTAAAGTAAAATAAAAAATGCTGGTATAAAACAAGAAAGAAGTTATTAACTTCCTCTCTTCATTTAGGTTGATCCGAATTTTGCATAAATGACGCCATTTCTAAATACATGGTTGGGGTTTTGGACAGGACACGTGGGTTTTACTGTCCTGAACTGACTAAAATTGTCCTAAACTGTCTTAAAGTGTCCAAAACCTTATACTTTGGTAAAAGGTTAAAATTCTGTATTTCTAATTATTGTACGCATAATTACATATATTAATAAATATTTGATATTATTGTTCAAGGTCAGTAAACACCATTTAAATACTAAAAACTAGTATAAAATTTTTAATCAGGGATAAAAGTAAGACGTACAAGCTATTTGTAAAACCATTTCATTAACAGCTAGTTTTCAGGGGGTGCTTAACTATTCTTTTTTTCAAACTATTGATAAAACGGAAGCAGTTATATATATGCTATAATTGTACAAATATTCCTGGTAGCTTCAGAAATTTTATTTTTCTCGAAGGAAAATGAAATGTCTTTCGTACTAGTTTTTGCTCTTTTCCGTCTTTATGTATATAAGCTTTCAGCCATGTTTCTAATAGGGTTAGTTTAGAATCTAATCATTTAATAGTTCACAGTTAAAATTTCCAATTCACAAATTCTGGATTAATAAAATATCCCTGCCAATTACTTTAGACTCCTTTTATGGCTGTGGTGAATTATTTGTTCAATTGTTAGTAAATTCAAGCGGAATTTGGAAACTGACCGATTTTTTTTTCTTCTTTAAAAACTAAAAATTCGTCTGCAGGGCCTTATATGGAGCAGCTCAAATTTCTCGTGTTCAGTGTTAAACAAAGTTCCTTTTCTAATTTATTAAAATACAAATAAATTAAAATATAATATCTTGTTTTAACTAGAATTTTTTTTCCGCAACGATGAAGAATTAGTAATATCAGTTTTTTGAGTTACAATCATAATAAAATGCAACCAATAAAACGGAAATTGTTTTGTTAGTCATGTTCATTTGGAATTTGGCAAAATTAACAGATCTGATCATCGGCCGATCCGATTACAAACACAAATAAAGAAGCACTTTATTTTTCGAAACTTTAACAATGTTTTTCGGCCTATGATCGGACATGTACTGTATTAGTTGAATGCAAGCAAAAGCAAACTAATAAATTTTAAACCACGGGTATATTTTTTATTGACATTTCCACTAACTTTTTTTGCGGTATATATGTTAAGCCCGTTTTAAGTTGAAAAAAATGTATTTTTTTTTATTATAAATAAATAATTTATGGTCATAAAAGTATTTTAAATAATCTTATGCGAATTATGAATATATTTTTGTGCTTTTCAATAAATATTCACTAACCACTGTTCACAATTGTTGGCTATGTTCAGCAAAATATTGAGGTACGTGGCTGTATTTTTGTGTGCAGCTGCTTTTTGTACTCATATTGTTCCATAAAAGGAAACACACATAATGAAACATCAAAAGAAAAATAACACCTAAAATAAGGTTTTTCGATTTTTTTTTAAAATTTTCGATTCTTAATAAAAATCTACTATTTGAAATAGGAAAATAAGGGTGTTTCTGCTATAATATGAATTTCTAATTCTCAAGAACCATTTATTGAACAATTCCTCGTTTACTTACAGGGCAAAAAATAAATCGAAATGAATAGCCGTTTCATAAGATTCCATTGATATTCGGTGATGTATTTTCTTTTCTCCCCTCTCAGAATGACTAATAGTTCAAAATGAACTCAAAACATCGATATTTCATGAATAAATAAACGTTATTGAATGAACGGTATTATTTTCTGCATTTATATCCTTGTAAATTGACCACCTGCTGATGCTGTAAAGGGGAGAACAATTGGACTCCCTGTTCAGTAGAAAAGGGTGCCATTTTTGTCCTGTTGAAGCAAAATGGATTTCGTTGGTGAATTTTTGATTTTGGTCATAGCTAAAAATGCGTGTTTAAAATAATGGGCATAGCTTAAAAGGCTTGTTTGAGGAAATGAAAATTGCTCAAAATGAGTTTGAAAGAAAATAAACATAGTGTAAAGACGGATTTGTAATTGTAGAGATGGACTGAGGGATTAAGTGAACGGGCACATTTTTTTATGCGCGTTTGAAATAATGAACATAGCTCTGCATGTTTAAGAAAACGGATTAAGGACAAAGATCAATAAAATGATTTAGGAATTTGAAAAAATGAACATTGCTAAATTAAAAAAATTTCAGTTATTAATGTAAAGATTTCTACTAAGTTACTTCATATGCATTGCATAGTCAACACCACGTGAATTAGTAAAGTTTATTAAACTGACACTCTAACATTGCGTTATCTAAAGTGACATATTATAAGTATAAAGCGACAATAAAGTGAGCATTTCTTCAAAATTTGTTTCTATATCGTAAAAGTTTGACCATAAGAGGATAGAACTCTTTCATGGTCTGTTAAATTAGGCAGTGTAGAGAGTGTTTTGATTTTCTGTAAAGTTCTGTATCTCGCTGAATTTTAGGTGAAGTTTAGGTTAGAGCAGTCTTCAGCAAATTCTTTTTATGCATTATACATGCAATATCTAGTAGAATAAATAATCAAAAGCAAGAAGTTGACCCAATGTTTAGACCATTGGCAAAGAAGGGGATAATCAGAAATAAGTAGGTAAATTAAATAAAAATCCCAAGAAACTGAAGCGGTAAAATATTACCTGACTAAAAAACTTCACTCGCTTTAAAAATACAAAGTAAGAAAATAACAGCCGACTTGTTTCAAAAGCTTCAAAAACAGGTACCCAATTTTAAGACTTGCCAGACACGTGAAAGAGAAGGAACAAAGTGGTTTGAAATATAAATCGTAAAGTTGCCAATGAAAAATGTAAAAATGAAGATGAGAAACAAAACCATAAAAAATCTCTGTTGCAAGTTAAGAAAAAACCATTATTCCTATGGAGAGAGCCTGTTTGTATTTAAATGTACGCCAAATGGATGCCAAGCTCCCAGCGCGGAACGTATCTCAACATCGCCGATTCTTGAAATGACGTTGCATAGCCTTTTTCTTGCTTGATTTCTTAAATCATGTGACATGATGAAAAAAAATTTATTGAGTAATCAATTAACGAGTAATAAGAATTAATAAAATGATATCCAGAAATCGTAACAAATGTACGTCGTTCTGATCGAATTTGAAGAAATTGATTAAAGAATAATAAATATTGTTTCTTGCACACAATTTTCTTCTACAGCGAAACAAAAATAAAAAAATTCTTTATCTCGCATTTTATTTGTTAAGCGAATTTCATCATGAGACGCTCCATTTTTTTAGTTGTCTAATCAAATCCAATACTTTTGCAATGTCATATAGTTGTTTCTATTTCAAGAACGAATGTTCTTCTTATTTATCAAAATATGTCGTCAAGTCTAGGATTCCAGTAAGACTACGAAACTATAACTTTTTTTTTCAATAATTCCATGAGATATATCGTAAAAGATAGCATGAATTAAATTTCTGGCTGACGTGTTTAACTTTTAAAAACTTTATTTTGTTTTAGAAGCATATTTGTATAATTTGATAACGAAATAAAACGGAACTATTTGTAGTCGCGGATGATTATTTAAATCTCATACTTCAATGGTCTTTTGTAGCTTGCAAAATTTAAAGCTTCAAAAACTAATTTTAAAGCGAATAAAGTTTTTTAATTAGGAAAAGTTTCTAATTTGCTTCATAGGATTGAAAAAGAAGGTGAAGTTGCATAGGGAAAAATTTAAGACAACTTTTTCTGGAAAATAAAGACATTTGCTGAAAAAAAAAATTATAGGGATATTTGGTAATGATGCGATTTTCCACATCTTTGCAGAAATTGTGGAGTTCTGCTCATAATAAACAAAGTTTCCTACAACATTTTAGTTATGAGTTATTTATGCAAGAGTAATTTGTACTTTTAAATTACATCCAGTCTTAAAAGGTTAAAAAATTAAATGCCTTCTAGAACTTTCTGACTTTGCTACCAACAAGAAAATTTTTTGAGCCCTGCGTAAATTCCGATTATGTTATTTACGTATAGTATTTTACTTTTAAAATCTAAGAGATGAAAATTTTCCGAGACCCGTTGTAATTTAGGGATTGTAATTGTAATTCCGTTATAATTGTGAGTAATTCGAATTTGTAATTTAGATATGAAATTTTCCTTTCATCACTTTATAAAAAATGACTGACAGTTAAAACGAGAAACTATAGAATAGCAGTTAATTAAAAATTTTGAATAAATTATTGTCTTATGACATTCCAAATTAAACTTTCATCTTAATGCATTGGAAATATTCCTTATAATTTGGTTTTAATCGTTACTAACAGCAATAAAACCCTACTTATTTTTGTTCAGGAATTCTTTGTTTAAAAGAATTGTTCGTGAATTACATGTTACAAACAATAATAAATTATTACAGTTTTTTACTAAGTAATGACAAGTAACGCTTCTTTTATTCTCTTAAATATTTTTTTTATAATGCGTAAAATAAGGGAGAGTATTTTTTATTACTTTAACCACTCAATCATTTTATAAACCCATCTAAGAAAACAATAAAAACTTTAGTTTCCAACAACAAATAAAAATCTCTAGGGTCACTTGAAAGCAACTTATCTAAAAACAAAAGTGTGTAAATTTAAAGCCAAGTGGAAAAAAAAAGATCAGTGAGACGAGAGGGAAAAAAAAAAAAAAAAAAAAGGGAAATGACAAGGGATTGTGTACAACCCTTGGCGAATCGAAAGCAGATATAGCAGCTGGAAATGTCCCAAGGTTTCTTCATAATTAATGATTTCATTAGCTAGTCTTTTACAACACGAAATGGAATTTCGGTGTTTGCTGGTTATACTTTGTCAGGTTGATTCAAAAGATGCGCCAAACCAGACGAATGTTTCCTTCAATGTTCGCCTGCTTGAATTTTTTATGAGCTAAGATTATTCTTTCGGGGACGGATATAAAGTTGGCGTGCAAAATGGAGTTTTTTATTCTTCTTCTTTGCAATAAAGTGGCACCTGTCCATTTTTCTCCATATATTGCAGGTGTTGTTTGATAAATCGGATCTCAAATTCGATGACAAACTATTCCTGTAAAGAGTTATTGAATTTGGCCAAAAGCACATTTATGTGGAATAAGTTGTGCCTGCTTTGAAGTTATTTCTATGAGTATATAATTAACTTTTCCTTCAACTTGGAAAAGTAAATAATAATGGAAAGTTCGAGAGATTGGATTCTTTTGAGAAGTTTTTAATTTTTATCCTGAAATCTTTTCTTCTTCATAAGCTGTATTTTAATTTTTTTTTATTAAAACAGTTTTAAAACGGTTTTAAGAAAGAGGAAGGCACCTTTAAACTATTTTTTTTATTAAAACAGTTTTAAGGTGTCTTTTTCACCTTAAAGCAACTTACTCTTCAGCAATGGATAAAAGTATCAAGTCTTCACAGTTGCAGTTACAAATAGTATTATAGAAGCCATATAGTGAACATACAGGAGTGTTATTGTTGCAACAGTGTTTATCGATCCAGTTGCTCTTGGCACGAGTGACTAAGTTGCTGAAGCACAAGTGTATAAATTTGACACATTTTGGATTGCAATTCAAATTTTGACACATATAAATTCCTTTTGACGTATTGGCTTTAAATTCTTCTCTCGCCCATTTTTGGACAAATTATTCAAATTTATTATTTTAAATAGTATAAAACTAAAGTTTATTTCTTTACTTGACAAGCTGTGGCTTTGATCACAGTTGTAATTGCCTATGTGTTTCGTTATGTGTTGCTAATATTATATTGACTGAAATTTTCCTCTGAAATATTCAGTGCCGGAGCGTGCTAAAAAATACTCTCCCGAAATCAGCGCTGAAAGAGTCACTGTTTTCTCTGTGAATGTTTGTAAAAACTGAAATTTATCTTAAAAACAACAAATTAAAATCAAAATACTACCTCTGTTTCTTCAAGTAATTCAGCAGGTATAGCTATTTTTTGGTATTTTTTCTACGATGTTTTTGTCCATATGATAAATTTCTCTGGAGTAGATGAATGCTCTGCTTAGGTAATTAAAGTAAATTGACGAATTTCCATTTTTTATTTAGTAGGTTTTTATAGTTTTAAGATTAATGCTTTTCCATTATAAAATATTAATGAGTTATTATTGTGAAAAAAAGTTCACAAAACGTGACAAGAGCACAAACAATCTCATACAAACAGAAAATTCGGGAACTATAGTCTCAAAACACAGAACGAAAAACATTAAGGCAGGGATTCGGAAAAAAAATTCGAATAAGTTACAGCAAGAAAAAGAGGGGGATTAACTACACTTCTCAAAAAAATTAGGGGAGCACATGTAATTAATTTTTGCTCTAATTCGCTCCCCTAATTTTTTATAGCAGTGTAGTATGGTTATTGAACAAGATCAAACACGATATTCAAACGAAAGTAAGTAGATATGAAAAAAAGGGGCAGTTGGTCGAGATTGAGGTGTGAGCCCCATGCGTTGCAAGATGTTGAACTCAACCATCTTACATATTTTTCTTACCATCTAACATTTGTTTGATTATCTTCTTTGATCTTGTTTACTCACCTTATAGGTTAATCCTTTTTTTCTTCCTCGTTGCATCTTTTTGTAATTTCTTTTTAATCGCTGAGTTGTTTTCTTTTTTTTTTTTCATAGTTTTGACACAAATGAAAGTACTTCTTAATAGTACCGAAACGATCTTATATCTGGTTATAGCAGCCAAGTTTGAAGTTGAAGTGAAGTTGAAGTTTTTTCATATACACCATCAAATTAATCTTCTTTTTCCCTTTGAGCATTTATTATTATTTTAGGTTGCAATGATTATGAAATAATTAATTATGTGCAAAATATTTTACGTTGTTTTTACTTCAAGAATGATTACAATTGGTATTAATAAAATTAATCAATTCAGAATTTTTTAAAGTTAATTAAAAATGCTTAAAAAATACAAATAAAAAATTGGGTGTGTTAAAATCTCTCCGCCTTGGATACAAATTATTTTTTGTTTTTGCTGAAAACCGAGAAAAACCTTTTACGTTATTCAGATTATGATATTTATACATATATCCGGGGGTGCCTTAATATAAAAATCGAAATTTTCCATTAATGCTATTATAAAGCTCTTTCAAGATTTCAGTTAAATGCGTGTCAGGGTAGAATTGTGATATAGGCTAGAAGGCTTCGCCCACTGTTCGCTACCCTCTCCAAACCCCGTGGTTGCTTTTCGTTGAAAATTTATTTTTGTTTAAATTCAACTTTTTATTTTTTATTTTTAAAAAAAAGATCTTTATGTTTGTAAAATATATAATTATAAAAAAAATTTTGTTGATATGTTAATCGTAACCAAATAAAAAATCACCTGGATTTAAAATAAAAATAAATTGAACATATATTTAAACCATAGATTCAGAATGTGGGATACAATAAAATTTGTAAAATGAGATTTCGATCTCGAAGCTTGTGTTGTGGAAGAACTGAGTGAGATGAGGCATAGGGTGTCCAGAATTGTCACTAGCATTTTCGCTATTTCATTGGCATTATAATTTTCCAGCCTAAATCAACCGCTACATTTTGAGGCGTTATGAGTTATTTTATTGGTATGATGTGAACTTTATATTATTAAAAAGCAAAGCAAAAAGACATAAAGTGTAAAAAAAGTGAAGTGTAAAATATGAAGTAAAGTAAAGTAAATAAATAAAAATATTTGTTCAATCCAAAGAGAGTAAGAACAATCTTTTCAATCAAAAATGTAAAGCTTTATTTGTACCATCAAATGAAAGATATATTTGCGTAACCCAAACTTAAGAATTTTAATTTTTCTCAGCTCATCCCAGTAGAGAAGGAAATCGTCACCTCTTGATGTTTGGCTCGAATGATAAAAGTATCGAAAATTTATATAATTATACTATAGTAAAATAAAAAAAGAACTGTTATTTCTTTTAACAATGTCAAATGAAGGTTTGATTCATTTTCATGTAGTGATAGGGAAAGAAACTTTACATCAAGTTTACTAAACAAATAATCAACAGGGCTTGAATTGTCCTTAAAAATGTCAAAAAATGGTGATAATATTTTGTTAAAAATTTATTTTTACTAGCTTGCAATTTAATTTTAAAAATAAAAAAATTTCGATTTTGAATATATGTTTATTTTTAATAATTGAGCGCAGTGGTTGACATGATTTTATAAAAATACATTATATTATCTAATTTTAGCTACCACTTTTAAAACATTTTAAGGACACTTAGAGCACTGTATCGTACATTCAATTATAAATTTAGTTACCACTAGAAGAAACTTCCCCCAAAGCCATTACCTCCTACATCCGAAAGCCTCCACACGGTTTCTTAAGAGTGGTCTGCGCAGATTATTGAAAAAGTGTACCACTTGTGCGCATGAACCCAAATTCTATTATAAAAGTACTTGAGAGAAATTTATCATACATATTTGAGAAGTTATTTTCTGAAACAACATAAACGATTACATAACATAACGGAAATTACATAAAAGTTGGATGGTACCTATACTTTTGGAGGTGGCTGAAAACAATTTCATAAATTTTTTATTTAAATTTATTAGTCAAAGTATAAAGAAAATCATATGAAAAATTAGTCAAAGTTGGCAGCCTATGATAGTTGGCTGAAGCGACAGAGGGAAGTCATTAAACTTTTATATAATGAAATACTTGTCAACATAATATAGCATCTGAGAATAATAAATAGATTTCACCATAATTCATCTCAATTGTCCAACTTATATGGTAAATTTGACAGTTTCGCTTCTAATCCCCATTTGTTCAAATATCGTGAGAAGAAAAATATCCACGAACAGCGGAAGATCACAGTTTTTATTAAATTATTCAAACTTATTTTATTTTAATAATTTCCTTAGAGGTGAAAGTAACTTTATGCATCAATCATTCGACTCCAAGAAATGACTTTATAATTTAAGTGAGCTAGTAAATAATTTCCTTAGAAGCATTTTTAAGTTGAAAACACTATTATTTTTAGTTCTTTTATAGCTAATTATGACCTAAAACGCTCAAAAGTGACGTGTAAATGAAGACGTATAAGTGTTACACATACGAAAAAAAGTTTTTAAAAAAATTAATAAGCCTTAAAGAAGTTTATAAAACTATTTTATTTTAGGCTCATTCATATATTATAATTTTTTTCCAATTTATAGGAGCAGTTTCACTTTAGAGTGATAGCACATTTTGTAACTTAATATTTTTTATTGATTTAAAAATTAAATTTAGAATAATGATTTCTTCCATCACTACAACAAATAGCTTAAGCATATACTATATACATTCGGGTAGGCAGCTATGCTGATTCAACACTTAGATAGAATTACAAAAAAATGAAATTATTACATTATATACCTGATTACTTAATTAACGCAACTTAATATAGAGTTATGCGATTTTGCCCTTAAGCGACTGATACTTTTTGCATAAAATGAAGCCAATGAATTTTATATTTAATATAAAATATTTTTTTAATATTTAAAATGGTAGTAATATTTATGATTTATAATTTGCTTTTATTTGCAATGATCTCAACGGCCACTATCTGTATCCGATTAAAACAAATATAAAAGACCAATGATTTGGACAAAAGAGCTTTCAAGTGCTAGAAAAATTAAACTAATTCAGATTATTTTAATTATAATTTCGATACGCATTTAAACATGTTTCAGTACCAAGACTTTTAGGGTTGGCATTTATGCTTATTTTCCGAATGCTTAAACTCACAGTAAAATGATTTTTTTTATTCAGTATTTAAAATTTTAATTTTAGATCCATAAAATATTTTTGCTTGCCTATTCGCAATTAAAAAAACATTTTATTTATTCAGAGTATTTCAATCCAGTTGAGTTTCTATATACTATATTGTTTCTAATTGTGTTCATATCGAGTCCTTTTCAAAGGATAAAATACTGGTAAGTTTTCCGTAAAACTAAGACTTTTGTGTTCACCAATGTACAGGGTTTGATCAAAATAATGGAAACACTTCCATACTAGCTCTATGTAAACAATCATTCTTTTAGCAGCAAATGTTTTTGAAGATTTTGAAATGCAAAACTGTAGGCTTAATTTGAAAAATCATGCTTAAAGCTTTCAAAAATTATGTTATTTTTATCCATGCTAAGTTCGGATCTACCAAAATAAGTCTTAGGGTTAACCCTTTCCACTCGAAAGGTGACTGGCAGTCACCACTGCAACCTGTAAATTACCCACCACTCTAATTATGAAATTTGTTTTTCATCCTAATGTTTAGTTACCACTTCATTCACTGATCTCCGGGTATTATAAGGTAAGTTTGTAAAAAAACGTTCAAAATGTTAGTGGTTGAGTCCATTTTTTAACAGTTGAAAAGACTTCGAGTGCAAAGGGTTAATAACTTTTTTTTTGCTTTAATGCCAACAACTTTGAAATCATTCCATAGAATTGCAATATTTATATAAGAATGCTTTTTTAATTAAAGTTTTATTGAAAAAGGAAAAAAAAAAAAGCTTTTAACTAACTATACTTATTTTGATCGATGCAAATTTTTCATGAGTAAAAAAAAAACCCACTTCTAAAAGCTTCGATCATTCAAATTATGCCAACAGTTTTGCTATGTTAAATCTTCTAAAAATATTTTTTTCCAAAAAAAAGATTGTTTATAAGGTGTCAGTATAGAAGTGTTTCCATAGTTTTGCCCTACCCCTGTATTTAACTAAAAATTTCATAATATACTGGCTTGTTTACCTGAAAAATGTAGTTAACTTAAGAAAATAAACATTCGTTCCAATGCAAATTTTCAACCACATTTTCGATTGGTAATCTTTGGATATAAAAAAGCTTGCTTTGTATTGAAAAATCTAAATTTTTATCAAAATGAACTGCTTGTAATTCCGTTGAGAATCATATTTTTTTATTATTTTTAAACTACAATACTGCGCGTGTGCATCATTTTGTGTTAGAGACAATGAACGAAAAGTTCAATGTTTTTTTATGACTTGAAATAAATTTCACAGAGTAGCATCGTTCAAAACTACTAACAAAATATTTACTAACTTACTAACATTATACAGAAATAGTAGTTAACAATAAGCATCATATCCATCCGAACCATCACATCTTCTATCCAATTAATATTTTTCGAAAATGATAACACATAATAGTAGCTCAAAGAAATGTTATGACCTGTAAAATCAATTTGACATTTAACAAAGCTCTAAATCCCTATCTGCAATTTTTCTCCAACAGGACACTTTCAATGAGTTTTATATCAATACCTTTCGTGTTGTTCGAGAGTATATCATCGATCACAGTGCCTTGCAAATTATGCTAGTGACAGTGGCAACAAGTGCCGCTCACCTCTCGCTTGCACGAGAAATAGTTTATGAAAATTGACTCTGGGGATTTTTGCATTTGTGCACGCGAGCATGTCATGTTGTTTATTGGATAAGATAACCGAATGAGCTTCTTTTTTCCCTGAAAAAGCATCGATCAGAAAATATAAAAGGAACGAGAACATTTCTTCTCATATTTTTAGAGATTTACTTCTTTCTTTATTGGCAACGCTGGGGAAATAAAATTGAGGGCAAATATCGTCTGCGCTTTGTTTGCTCTGTTTTGCGACTTAATTATAATTAATATTCTGAAGTTTTTTATCGATTGTTATTGATATCTTTAACTTGTGTATTAAACTTTATTTACATTAGTCTTTCATAGAAAGCTTTGTTGAACTTACGTGCAGTTATACATAGTTTGGTTTTTAACATATTTATTGAACCACTCATATTTTTAGAAATTTTCTTCGTTTTTTAATGGTAACAAAGCGAAAATAAAATTTAAAGCAAATAGCGTCTGCGTTTTGTTTGTTCTATTTTAAGGTGTAATTGTACTTAACATTCCGACGATTTTCATCGATTGTCATTGATATCTTTAACTTGAATAATTAACTTTATTTACTTTAGTTTTTTACACAAAATTTTATTAAAGTAATATTTTCTAATCGAATGCTTTTTAGTTATCATTGGATATATGAAAATATATTTAGTAATTTAAGGGTAAATACTATGAAAGCACTATGTATATAGTGTGAAGATAAAATTATCGACATTGCTATTGATTTTATGCATGTTTTTATTATCTGTTTAATAGCCTTAACACTTATTGCTTTGTTTTTATTTACGATAAAAAAGAAATAAGAGTGAATAAATATACATAACCTATTAGTAAGAAAACATATGTTACAATCAATGTTAAATAGAAGTTTGATCGCCTCACATGTTCATCTTATTTATTTTTCTTTTTTACATATTTGCTGGCTTATGTGCTTATACAATATGTATACGCATTTGCAAGTTTACGTGCACAATACAAAGACTGCCTTATAAGCCTTAATCGCGTTGAAGAACAAATAGCAAATTTTTTTCGTAAGAGAAGCTCAAAGATACATACATCTGGGAACACAGTGAGATTCGAACCCGATACCTCTGCCCAACAGAGAGTTTGGCAAAACGGTGATACCGTTTGGCTAAGCTGACTCGTCGTGTTCACTGAATAGCTGTTCATTTTCATGCTTTTTGAAAAATATTTTTTGGAGGGGTAGTAAAAGTTATGATATATCTCTTAATTATTTGTTTAATGAAACTAATTTAAATGATTTTGATCAGCTGGACATATAATAATTTAAACATATATATTAAAAAAAAATAGTGATATTGTAACATACTTTTTTAAATGATGATGATATTAAGCCTACTAAGAAATAGCTTTCCCAAAAAGTATAATTGTTATAAAAGTATAAAGTATATACGATATACGCGTTTTTAAATAAATTTGGACAGAATTTTGGGTGGAGTACTGCTCAATATTATATATTAATGTCATACAGCTTATTTTTAGATTTGAAGTTAAGGTACAGTGTATTTTTGAGACAATGAGGAAGGTAATAAAAAAAATATCTACTTAGTATAAAAGATACCATTTTAGATACAAAATATTTTGAGATTTTCCCAGAACGTACTTCTTTTTGTTACCAATATTGAATTTTTTTATGAACTATGTGAAACCTGTTAAAATTACATTCCCTAACACATACTGTTCACATAAGTTTATATATGAACATTTTTAAACTAGACGGTTACATCACCACTCTAGTTACAGTAAACATTTAATAAACATCTATATAAATACAAACTTTTTTTCATAATTGTAAATTCTCTTTAATAGTACAGGGTGGAAAAAATTAAGTTAAGGTTAATTAGAGGGTCTTAACTCAAAATTTTACTGAACGAATCCAACTGAAACTTCAAAAATAATATCATGTACCGATTTTTCTTTGAAAAAAATAGATTTTTTGGCTATTGGTGGCGTAATAATACAGCAAAAATAAAATTATTAGCTCAAAATTCAAGGCATAAGGGAGTATTTTACTTATTTATAGACGCATTCTATGCGCATTCATCGATTGTCAACAATATTCTTTTAGCTGCATGCTTGGATAATCTTCATATGGTTTTAGTAGTATAGCGCCTTTAGTTGGCAAAGATTTAGAATTAATTTTTTTATCTGAAATCTCTACATCGCGATCTAATTATTCGAATCCATTAAGTAGAATCGAAGATAGGAGACCCTGAGTATCGTAAGTTTAATTTTAACCACCCAGCATAATTTCAATTTTATGATATATTTTTTCATTAGCAGATTTATTTACTGATCACAATGGGGAACAATATTTTTCTTTGTTTTCTATTGAATGAGATTTTTGAATGCATCTTAGATATTTTTGCGCCATTGATTTCTAATTTGTTATTGGTTTCTCTATACACACTAGTGTTCTTATTCAATTTAATAAAATATTCCTAGCCAGAAATTTTTAGATTTCAATAGAGTGAATACTAAATGTCTCCACTTCTCTACTACTTAGGAAGAGGTAGGAAGTGAATGATAAAACATTTTATTTTACGATTCGATATGTTAAAGTAATATGTTTTTTGACTTTAGTGTTATTTTCAAAGGAGCAGAAAAGTATATATGTATATATATGTAAACCTATACGTTCTTTATAAACTTATACATTCAGGCAAAAAACAAACTAAACTAAAAATATAATTTTGAAAGCTTTCCGAACAATCCTAATTTCAGATTTGAAACCTCCACACGCGAATTTGGTAAGATCATCTACTTGTTTAAATGCAACAAAAGATTTGTACCAGGGTGTTATTTATCATTAACTTAGCATTACATACATATAAATTTTACCTATCAAGAAAATGAAATGTAAAGAAATAAAATAGTGAAAAAAACCCACACATATGCCGTCCCAAAGATGCATGTTCAAGATAACGAGATAATCTATAAACTTCCGAAACGGGAGGAAAGAAACACACTCCATTATAAGCACTGATGCATAGTGGTAGCGTGACCCCATTCGAAACACCCTTCCATGTTCTGTATTCACGTGCCCATGTGTAGGCCGCAATATTTGTCTTGCGGGGAGAGAGAAGATGGATAGGGGAACTTGATTTCAATCTTTTCGAGCGAATTTAAAAATAAAATGTCAATAAAGTAAATTTGGTTAGTTGTGTATAGGAATATATTTGGAGATATGGTATAAAATGAAATGTGTGGCAGCATATTGTGTCTTTCAGGAAATTTTCTATGGATTTTTAATTGATTTTATTATTGATAACAAATTGAATTTTTTTTTTTGTCAATAATAAAAATTATTTAAATTTTTTTAATCCAAATTATTAGCCATAAGAATATTATTGTTTAATCTTTATTTTACAGTTAAAGCGCCATCTATGATGTACAACTTGTTGCCAAATTTCGACTCATTTTTCAGAAAAAGTTAAATCTACTTAAAAAGTTGGGATTCCTATTTAAGTTTTTCAATATAGTCCCATTTCTTATTATATATATATATATATATATAGAAAGTCAGAAATTTACTTCGGAGAAATTACACGCTCGTGTTCTTCAGGATATATCAACCATTTGTAATCGAATAGTGAGTCTAGTCAAGACAATATGCTATAACTGAATATGCAAACACAAACATTACAATATTTACTTATAGTGTTTTTATTGAACCGCTATTTAGATCTATAAGATCTAAAAACATATTGATCACTAAAATATAAAACCTCATTTTGTTATCACTTGTTATTAACAAATATGCATAACCAGTTTTTGAAATGGGTGTTTTTTATATATAGATAACATTTATTGGCCTGATTGGTTAAAAAGAATTTCTGCACAAATAAGTTAGTTAAAACAAAAGCTTTTCACAACTATAATATTTCTTTTAAAAAAATATTTTTGAAAATAAGGCAGTGTTGTTTCAGTTCAGAAAGATATTAAAAATAAATTTTCCGTGACACACGTGACAGAATTGAGCTTATTTATTTATAGGAGTAAATATAAGATTAGTTCCGTTTTTTATTTATTTTTATATTTTTTTTTACTCTAAAGGAAGAGTTCTATTTCCTTGTTTACACGTTGCAGGTTTTACCTGAAAAAAAAAGTGACTCAAATCTTTCAAAAAGTATTTTTTCTATCTTCCGTAAAAGGTTTTACAAAAATAAAGATTTTACCACATATAAAAATAATTCATGTTAGTGAATAAAAAATTTAATTCACTGGGATTGTCTTTTTTTTCCCGATTTTAGTTCAAGAGAACATTGGCAAAATCGATTTTTAGGAATAACCTTTACAATTTACTTTTGTCTCTGATAACTGTTATTTAATTGAAAATATTGTTTAAGAAAATAAAAAAGAAAGAGAGTTTTTCATATTGCGTGTGTATATATATTCGTACTTTAGAATAATTTATTTGCAGTGGTGAGTAAAAAATAAATTTAGAAGTTTAAACGCAAAATGACTACATAATTGTAAATACAATTTCCAAAAATTTTACTTTAAAACTTCATGAAATTTTGAGAGCTTGTTTTTCTTTTTGATTATGATTCTTTGTCATGGTAGTGATTTATATATTGAATTTTCAATTGTAAACAGGAATTATATCAGCTTTGAAAGGTTAAAATAGTAAGTATTTAAACCTTTTGCACTCCGATGTTACATATGAGTAGACACTGAAAGTCACCACTGTTAAATTAAAAATTTTTATATTTTAAAAATTAGTAACGACGTTGGTCTATGAATCTCCTAAAAGCAACCACAACGACAGTTGACCAAAACGAATGCTCGTGAACTGTTATCACTTCGTAATGGAGGACAAAAAGGCCGTTTTAGGCCCCAGGAGCCTAACTCAAACGTCAAGACAAGACAATAGTCAATGAATTTTAAAAAATCATGAAATTTTTAAAAAAGTTTGTATCGGAAAAAAATTTACTCTCTTGTTCTTCATGATATATAACCATTTGTATTCTAATAGTGAGTCTAGACAACACAATATACTATAATTACTGAACATGCAACACAAGCATAACAATATTTAATTTTAAAAGCATATTGATACCTAAAATATAAAATCTCATTTTGTTATTACTTGTTATAAGCAAATATATAGAACCACTTTTTCATACCTAGATAACTTTTATTGGCTTGATGGGTTAAAAAGAATTTCAGCTCAAATAGGTTAATTAAAATAATACTTTTTCACAACAAAACTATTTCTTTTAAAAAATATTTTTGAAAATAAAGCAGCGTTGTTTCAGTTCTCTCTCTCTCTCTCTCTCTCTGTATATATATATATATATATATATATATATATATATATATATATATACATATATATATATATATATATATATATATATATATATATATATATATATATATATATATATATATATATATATATATATATATATATATATATATATATATATATATATATATATATATATATATATATATATATGTTCAAAATGATTGTGTTTTATTTTATTTGTCGTAATTTTTGTAAAAAATTTTTGAGTGCTCCTCACGCTATTGTATTGATATATTTTGCTTTGGCTATATTGATACAATATTAAAAAGCACTCTTTTTCGGATATAATCGTGAGGGCTGATGAAAAGATTATATCTTTTATTTTCCGGTTTTTTAAAAAAACTTTATCTTTTTTTTTTTTTTTTTTCTTTAATAATTCTTTTCCTTTTCCCAGTTGTTTGTTATTATTATTCCCCCCTTTTTTTTCATTTGTCTGTAATTTACCTTTATTTTATCTTCATTTTGAACATATCTTATGAGTTCTATTTACTTGCAGCATATATATATATATATATATATATATATATATATATATATATATATATATATAGTATATATATATATATATATATATATATATATAGTATATATATATATATATATATATATATATATAGTATATATATATATATATATATATATATATATATATATATAGTATATATATATATATATATATATATATATATATATATATATATAGTATATATATATATATATATATATATATATATATATAGTATATATATATATAGTATATATATATATATATATATATATATTTATATATATATATATATATATATATATATATATATATATATATATATA